>OMLB01062336.1:38544-59938 GCA_900302555.1 Myripristis jacobus
GAAGCTGACTTGCTCCTGGAGCAAGGCACTCAACCTCCCAACCAGCTGCTGTGGCCACCAGTGTAGACTGTGGTTGCAATGGGCAGCAGCTCTATGGTGGGAACGCGCAGCAGGGCGTTGCTGAAAAAGAGCTCAACATACTAACCAGGCACAATAAGGGTTAAAAAAAATCGTACTACTTTATTCCAAATGCAACATGTCTTGTGGCTGTGCTGCACTGTGGACTATTGCAGCTACTGTTGGTGAAGAAATCTCCACTTCCTCCTCTTACAGTGGATTTCTTCCTGTATGACTGTTGAACACATGCAAAGGAGAGCTTACAAGAAGCCCGTGCTCTGTGACGGACTGCCAACCAAACCTTAATTAGCTGAAGATTTTTCTTTGGCCTAATGTGCATCAATTTGGGGGTCCTTGATACTGAAAAGTGGGCACTGTGTTACTTGAGTGAGAGACTGTATTTGCTCTGCGACACACAAATCTTTTCTAAGACAAAAAAAATTCCACATTGAGTCCATTAGACCAGCAGATATTTCCCCCAACTGGTTTTAGGAGATTAACTGAATCCTCTTTGAATAATTAAGATCTCATTTCATGGGAAGTTGCCCCAACCCTTCCTCGTGGCCCGGAAGTGTGTTAAACATGCTGTTGTAAGAGGCCTGGAGTGGACAGCCTCCACCAGGCAGTCCTGCGGTTATTTTAAGGACCGCTGCTGGCCTCTTGGTAGCTTCCCTTACAAGCATCTGTCTTGCATGCTCATCCTGATATAGGCCTGAAAGCTCCAGATGGTGCCATATTTCTTCAGCTTCTCGACTATGTTCTTCACTACTTTCATTTCTAATGTGAAAATTTCAGCAGTAAGATCTTGAAGATCGGTTGGCCCCGGTGTGTCCGCGCTTTCCTCTCCAAACTGTCATACACCTTCCAACAGAGAAGCCTTTATTGGACTCCCTCTATTTTATGGTCAAATTGGAAGCATGTTTATTCCAGGTAAATGCAAATTAGAATTGACTGGCGTGCCTAGTTCAATCTTGTACCACACCTAATAATAATGGGTGTGAGCACTTAACTCACTGCCATGGAGTTCTGAAAGCTAAATGCAAGCCGAGCCAATATGGCCGCCGAACATTCTACATGCTAAAAATCACATTGTCAGTGTTAAAACCTTGGATTATGCAGTCTTGTTCGCTTTGGTGTTGGTGTCTTGTTTTAATTTAGTGAGGATCCTCTCACCTCCTCAGTGACTATTGCTCTGCCTGCGGTACCCCCTCCTCCTCACCTGAATGGTGATCAAAGCTCTCCAACTCATCTTCATCGAACCCCAAAACTCCTCATCACATCATTATCTTAATCAAAATGAAAAAAGAAAAAAAATCTACCTCTATCTATCATAACTTGCTTTTTTGTCATGTTATTAAAAAGTATAAGACAGGCATTTCTTTCAGCCAATCACATTACAGTTGACCCCTCATCAAAGATAAATTTACCTAGTAACAGTTATTTGAGTGGATGAAAAATAAGGATCCATCCTTGGTATGTTCTGGGTGCATATATGCAGTCACGGCAGCGAGGGAGAAGCCATCAAAGTTTTTTTAAACACTGACGGAATTCCATGCATCCCTTTTCCATACCTTATTCCTATCCAGGGTCATGGAAACATTGACACAAAGGAATAGCCTTCTGATGTACCATGAACTTTGCTGCTATATTCAAAAACAGTGAGGAAGAAAGAAAATATTGAACAATTTGAAAGTATATATACATGTACACAAACTTATATTGTATACACTTAGTTAGTACTATATATACAATATGTCACTGTAAGAAGATAGAGGATTTGGCATGTAACAATAGTTTCAGTAAAATAATAAGTATTTCCTTTTGTCCACACCCCTTTGTGTCGTGGATGTATCATTCAAAACGGTCACAGATGGAGGAACACTTTGTCAGTGGCAAACTACTCTCCTGACTTTACAGTCCCAGCAGGAAAAAATTCTTTTGCAGCGTATATCATTGACTAAGTGCAAACAAAAACAGCCACAACACAGCACAGATCCCCATTCAACACAGGTCACGCGCAGTAACACACAGATCATGAAACGGAACGCATCACGCGCAACAAAAGGCCACATCTCTCGCGAGCTGTGAGCTGTTTTCCTGAGCGTCCCCCCCCTCTCCATTCGCAACAAGTGGCCAAGTTGTCATCTGTGTATAATGCCGGGCGAAGGCAGAAATATTTTGCATGTATTCAAAGAGGATTTATGGCTCACACTACGAGCATGACCCTTTGAGAATACTTTTGTATAATCCACTGGTCTTGATGAAAAAAAAAGGAAAAAAAAAAAAAACAGTGAACAGCATAATATTCTGTGGATCATGTCTGCAAGATGTGTGGAATTTGACAAAAACTAATCTTGTGCGTGACGACCTCAAGTCTCCTTAGAGTCTGATTTTGATTTTCATCTTTTGTAAAGTGTCTTTGTGTATGAAATATGAAACATGCCCGGTCGTCCTTTAGATGTCAAGTCGATGAGAACTAGACAAATAAAAAATATAAAGTCAATATATCACATAGTTTGCCACTTTGCTGTGAGGAATCATCACAATTTAAGTTAATACTCGCCTGTAGGAGGTCTATACTCACTATAGAACTGCAAAGCTAACATCCTATTTAAATAATATGAATACAATATTATTACAATATAGTATTATTAGGCTACACACAAGGCATTCATACCTTAAGTGAACTGTTGCTGCATGCTTTTATCATGCAGATTTATCTACGCACACCCACATTCCTTGGAAGATCAAGATTTACCAACTCAAAACCTCACCACCTGTGGCAAAACGGTGTCTTGTTAATCAAACACATCCAGTCACAGACCATAATGCAAACAGGCATTTATACATGTGGTCGGACTAAAAAAAACAGTCAATGCTGCGACTACAAAATCAAAAGCTGCTGGTGACGCCTGCAGTTGGCCTCGGATACCCGGATAAAAATCTAACCCTTAAAGTTTGAATGTTATTTCTTTTAGTTTGGAACAGCAAAAATGATGCAATAGTCAAAATTGGCTGTTTCATCCCTTACTTTGATTTATTTATTTTTTTAATATATTTATTTTAAAATTCCATTAATCTCTTTTACACTTCCTTTAATCTTGCGTGAGAGGCTTAGCGTGTTATTGTGGTGTGTTTTACTGCATTGTGTTGTGCCGCTTTGTTTTATTTTGTGGTTTTACCTGATTTTATTTTTCTCTTATTGCCCCTTTGCGCCCATTATTTCAGACCCTTTTGTTTCACTGGGCCTTGTGCTGCATGGTGGTTTTCTCTCACTCTCTGTCTTTTTTTGTTACTTTTTACTGTCGGTGACTGTCAGTCAAACGTGCATCATACTGAAAAGCACTTTGAGCTGAATTTCACATGAAATGTACCGCACCAATAAAGTCTGATTGAGTGACTGACTGACTGATCGATGAATTGAATGACTGATGGATTGAAAACCAGCTTTTAGTCGACATAAAGAATGTTAACACAAGTTTGTTACTGGTATTGAATCCAAAGTACCAGTATCAGCACCAGTGCCAAAAAGTTTCAGGCAGTACGTAGCCGTAGACAGTTGGGAACTGAGCCCTGGTCCCACACCCAGCTCACCAGCCAGCGCAGCGCTCCATGTGAGCAGGCCAAACTGCCAGCATGTCCCTGAGCAGCCAGGGGCTCCATTGTTGTTCAGGGTCAGATTACAGCCTCACCAGGGGCCCCACCCTGATCTCTTGGCAGTTCATTGCTGTTCTGAACAAAGTTGCCTTCTAATGCCAGGTTCCTTGACATGGATATCAAGAGAATCCTTCAGGAGAAGGAGGGGAGAGGAATGCCTGAGGGAAAAAAAGCCTCCTACTCAACCACCATCTGCCTTAGTGTAGGCTGTGTCTCTTCAGCCAGTCAGTCCCCGTGCCACACCAAGTTAATGGGTGAGATTGTGTAACTGCTTTCATCTAGTCAGCTGGGGCTCTAACAGTCAGCCACTGAGCTGCTCAGATCCTCTGAGCTGAGCTTCAAGGGCAGCCATTTTAGGAGCTGACTATGTGTGCTTAGGTGTTCAGCCAGCACACAACATGGACCCACAGATCTGATCCTCTTCCTCAAAGGCAGGCAGCCTGTCACTGGAGAGCTGCTGACAGAAATCTATCTGCCAGATGTACAGTACTGTACCCAAGCCCTCTGCCCACACAGCTCAGCAGAAAACACCTCACACTCTTGCCAGTATGACTTTGCTTAGTCCTTTCATTTCTGGAGGACATTATCTCTCACATCAAGAGATTTTCAGAAAAATGCTGGAGCCCCATTCCAAGGAAAAACAGAGATGGTCAGAGCTACTGGTACATAGGCTACACTTGTTCAGAAAAACAGAGGAGAAATAAATACGTCTTTAGACACTGTCAACTACGTTCCACAAGGGGATCTAAAAATGCAAAGCATGTCTGAACTTCCCCTTTTTTTTTTCTTTTTTTTTTGTAGAGCTCTGCATCCCCGAGCTTGAGAAGTAGACAAGAAGGGGCGGAGAGGAAGAAGGCAGAAGCAGAAGGGGAGAGTAGGCCTGAAGGGGAAGGGTGGGAGGATAAGAGAAGCAGCATGAGAGCATGACCAAGCCACCTGGGAGACCTTCACTGGTGAGCAACGGAGGACAAAGCCATCAGACTGGGCTCCCTAGATTCCAAAGTCTACTGACATTTGTTAATCACCAACCGGTCTCTCTGCATCGGCGAGCTCTGCCAGCAGTCACACCCTCTACTCAAACTGGCTGACAGCAGCTGCTCTGTCTGAAAGAGGGCCTTTGAATAAGCCAGCATTAAGCTGATTAGGAGTACAGAGGTTTTGTCCTTAACTGTTGGTTAGTGCCACCATCTCATGGCTTTGGGGAGAGGAAGGGCCATGGATATGTTGCATTGCACGGCCGGCATTACAGCCACAGATAATTCATCTGGCAAACAAGACAGGACGTGCATCTTGTCAACTTGCAGCGCCTCAATAATTAATGACCCACTGATTGAAAATGACAGCCTGTTTTTTAAAAGAAAAATACTGAGGCAGTAATAGCAGGTAGCCTCAGCCATGGAAATTGATTTTTGCAGAGATTAGATGACAACATCAGAGAAAAATAAGATTTTTTTTTTTAAGTTGCTGTTGTTTGTTTCAAAAAAGTTGAACAAAGAAAACTGCACAGGCAACCAAAAAACAAAACAAAAAAAAACTCACTCCACAGTTCTGATCTCTCCAGCCGGCAGTGTCCTCCAGGTTTCCTCAGACTGTGCCTGACTAGCGAGTCAGAGGAGAGTGAAACGCAGCAGAGAAAGATCTCATTGTGCCTACAGAAGAGCAGAAAAGGTTGCGTCACAGGACTAGGGAGGATTTGGCCTCTTGCACAAACAGGAGATAGAGGAGCTGGAGATCAAGATGGCTTCTCCTGTTCTCATGCCAGCGGCCCTGTAAAACTCGACACGCCAGATCAACATCTCATAGCGTGCTCAACAGTTTCTCATAGATGCCGAGTTAAATCTAATGGCATGACTCAACTTTGGACCCGCATGCCCAGTAACCTCCTGACATTGAAGCGCACACATGAATGTAGGGCTGCCTTTTACAGAATAAACAGATTAATATTTCAAATTAATTTCTGAATCAACTTAGCAGTGTTAGAGGAGTACTCTGTAATGCTTTGGGTGAAATACGCTTTTTCCGACCTACTCAGACATGTATTTCAAATCCACATGATACAGTGATAGAGCTAGGCTAATGGCTCCCATAGACTTCAAGTCTTTATGCTAAGCTAACACAAAATGCTACCCATAGGAACTGAACCACTGGACGCACAGAGGTGAAAGTGGTATTGAACATTTTGTCTCAGTTTGGGTAAGTCGAAAAAGGTTGGGGTTTTTTTGCCCAAAATGTGAGTATTCCTTTAAGAATAAATTTGTTATCAAACAACACATATGGGAGAAAACTAAAAATATGACCTTCCTGTCCATAATCTAAAAGCACAGAATGAATTATGCAACAACTTCTGGTTAAGTGACAGTTAAAGCTCCAGCCTCTCCCGTCTCCTCCCAACAGCAACAAGTATTCGCTGATGAAGCAGAGCCACACGACAAGTGGAACTGAATGTGGAACCTAACTCCAGAAAATTATAAATCCCTAAAAACCTTGTACACACCAAGGGTTTGAGAAAAAAAAGGTGTTATCTATGTCTAGATAACAGTATGCCTCACAATAAGACACAAGACAGAAGTCCGGGTTTGGTGAGATTGAGATTTGTTTACATAACTATTTTTTTTTTCATTCTTTACTGTGATTATTTGATCAGAAATGTACTGCAGCACCTGAAACAAGCTCATAACCTGCAGCCCCTGCGAGATGGCTTTCTTTGGTAATACCCTATACACCAGCTTCAGATGCTGTGATAGAGGTGGGCGTCCACAGGTGTGACATATTGGACAATCTCACACCAAAATGAGTACCGGGCTCATTTCACCTCTCAACACAAGTCTCCTCCACGGCCGGAAAACTTCCCCTCCCCGTAATCTACAGGGCAGCTCCTGCTTTTTCTGTACTTTTCCCCCAAGAATAATGCCAGCTCAACACAGGGCACTCTGTAATCGAGCAATTTATTCACTTTTATTTCCATAACACCAAAAATTATAATCCATGTAATTCTATTATCTTGATAAAAAATACAAAGTAGCATGTAAGTTATTCATACTTAGGAATTTCTTAGTCCTCATCTACAGCAGCTACATCTCACAAGCCGGGTGATGTAAGTCAGTATCACCTATCTATATAAACGGCATTGTTCACAAACCCTCAATTTTCTTAATTTTCACGCAATAGCACAAAACACTGCTGATCATCCTGGAAATATTACAGAATTTTATTTGGATGCACTTGACAGGTATTCACTCCAAACCTCAAAATCAACTGTGAAAACATCTATATTTAAAAAAAAAATACTAATTTAGTTTGGGTCATGCCAAGAAAAACATTTTAACTATTATTTCAGCCTAACAGATTTCACCAGGGCATGCTTTTCATGACATGATGAAAAATAAATTAGTGACACAGAAATTTGTCTCCTCTGAAGATCATGGTCAGCGCTACCCGGAGACTTCTAGATACTTAAATTGCATCATTTTACTTTCTGATTTTCATCACTTAGCCAATATAATCACAGCATCCTGTAAAAACACCCAGTTTTTATTTATTTATTTATTATTATTATTAGAGCTTTTTTTCTTACTGTTTCCTGTCACTGTGAATTGGTTACTTGTTGAACAACTGTAAAGCCACAGTGGTGCTTTGAATGCATGGGAAACTTTTTCTATCTATCTATCTATCTATCTATCTATCTATCTATGTAAACTGAAGAGATAATCCATCAATTTTTTTCCTTGATTTTGGTGGTGTTCATGACACCTTTAGATTTTTCATTTCTTTTTAGTCACTATTATTTCATATATATAATTTTTTTATATTACTTTTTTTTTTAATTCTATTTTGGGTAGCACTGAGTAGACAAGATTGTTTCCGTTTTTTTTCAGTGGGTCTCAGAGGAGAAGGCTGAAGTCCTTGAAATGGTCCTCACACGTCTGTCTGGAGTAGGAGGGATGTTTGATGTGTGGGCGCTCAAAGAGGTAACAACACGGCCTGCTAGTCATCCCAGCCATGGACAGCCTTGACGCTGCACTCGCCTGAACCGCTGGGAGAGAGCCACAGACTTGGGATGGAAATGTTGGTGACAAGCAGGGCAGCATCTCGGCTCTTTTCAGTATGGTGATCCTTTTGTTGGTGATCGATCTATTTGCAGGTGCATTTTTTTTCTCACTGTGTGGCTTAAGAAATAGCAAAATGCCTCTCGCCTACCAGTTGTGGCATGTCAAAGATGCATTTAACGAACAAGTCAAGGTGGGGCAAGGAAGGAAGGTCCGTTTTAGGATGACCAGAGCACTTCCGAGGTATAAATCAGTCTTTTGGTCTTTTGCATTGGTTCACGTACAATGTTATAATCCATAGATGCTGTGTATCAGCCTGCCCACCCACCTCTCTATCGCATTTGATTTTTTTTTTAAAGTTAGTAAACCCTTTACTGCACAACTCGCTCTTCCTAAATGTACCACCTACACGTCTGACTCTTCACAGTGCACATTATGCAAAGTTACATTCAAAGTGATGAGGAGAAAAATGGATCAGTAAATATCAAATTAACATGAGAGGAAAAAAAGAGATTCAGAGGATTCTTTTTTTTAATTAAAAACCTGTTATACATTATACAGCACATTCTTTATAGGGTAGTTAAGAGCTTTAAAGTTTAACTTGAATTTAATTTTGCTTTGAAAATTTCCTTCCTCCTGCTATCTGACATCAGTTTGTCAAAAAAAATAAAAACCGCTGAGTGACATTAGTGTGTAGTCTGGAATCTCCAAGTGAGCAGTCTGAGCTCAAGTTCAAGTTTATTTAAAGCCCAATATCATTGCTTGCAGTCTCAAAGGGCTTTGCATGCCCTCAAGTTTACAACAAACAAAACAGGACAACACCCCCTGACTTAATCCTCATAGCGGGTAAGAAAAAAAACTCCTCCCAAAAAAACCCCAGGTGGAACGGTGGGGGGGGGATGGCAGAAAAGCTCAGTAAATACTGATGTGGAGCATTAAAGCTGAATGCCTGACATTATGAAAAAAGTCAGAATCATCTTAGTTTCAGAAATCACTCTATTGATCCTAATTCATCATGTTTAACACTGAAGACTGCACAGTAATCGATTTACAGCAAAAAATATTTCTGAGTTCTGAATCATGTTACATGTGCCATGTTGCAGGAAATGTGGTTGCATTTGCTCTTGTTTTTTCTGAAAAGACATAAACTGCATTTTTTACATTTTTTTTTTTTTTTACCTTGAGAGGCCAGGGTAAATCATTGATCATCAATAATAACCATCATAGGGTTCTCAGGTAAGTAAATACAACCAGCAGAGCTCCCCTGGAACAATAATGCCATGTGGAGAGGCCTTTACCAACTCAGGATCTGATCTTCTGTCTGATTATGCATCTCCTCTTCTTCATGTGCCACAGTCTCTTTAATTTGGAAGTATCAGGGAGTCAAATGGGATTACACTGTCACAGCATCGCACTTTTTCCACATCAATTATAAATGATATATCTACAAACTACTGTGTTTGCCTTGTTCTTCTTAAACCTATCTAACAACTCCACAGAGGAGCTTTTGAAAGAGAGCAGATTGGGGATGATTCAGGGGACAAAGAGTAGTAGTTTCATACATGTGATTAATTCATTTCAAAATAAAAGGTATGGACATACAAAGCTGAGCAGGCTTTATTCTTTATCAGAGGTGGAGGTTACTAATTACATTTACTCACGTTACTGTAACTGAGCTTTTTTTTTTTTTTTTTCAAGTCACCAATTTTACTTTTACTTAAGGAAATTTTTGCTTGAGTATTGTCCTTCACTACATTTTAAATCAGATCCTTTACAGAGGACTAATGATCAGTGACAGATTGTGGAGCCTTTCACAATAAAAGCTCAAAAAAGCAATAATATCAGTGAGTTGGCGTGATGATGTGAACCATGTAGTCTCAGTCATTATGTGCTGATGTTATGTGCTAAGCCTTCAGTTGAGTCTACACGGTCCTCACCTCAATCAGCCCTTGACAATTTTGCAGAACGCCCCTTTAAATGACACCGTTAAAAGAATCTAGTTTGTTTTTCTAACTGCCTGGAAAAGATCACCTGCCTTACACAGTTTTGAAAAAGAAACTTTTACTCTCAGTACATTTGAAATCAGCTACTTTTTACTTTTACTTCAGTAGATTTTTACAGCAGTACTTCTACTTCTACTGCAGTATAATATCAGCAAAGTAACAGTACTCCTACTTGAGTAGTGATCTGTAGTACTCTTTCCATCACTGATATTTATTTAATCTGCAATACAGTTTCATCTGATTATGATCCTTTGATTTCCATGCTACTGCTCTGAAAACAGGACAGAAAAAAGTCACCTTGCACAGACTGTAAATAGGTAATTTTTTAAAAACTATTTAGCAGTTTTATAATAATGAGAACGGATGGATTTTATTTCATACTTTATGCACTGACACAGAATTGTAGGTGTATTTACTGGGAGTGGAATTCAAGCAGTTATTTAAGCCCATGTTTTCCTCTGTTCATAAGGCATTAGTGTTCCCACTGTTTTGTTTTTTGTGCCACTTCACTTTCCTTTCGCTCACAATTTTTACCATTTCCCTCAAGTTTACTGTAAAAACACCGAGATCTCTACATCTTGCACTGAGTAAAAACATCCCAGTATTTTTGTTCACAACAGTCATGAAAAAACAATATCCTAGAAAAAAAAAAAAAAGCTATCTACAGCTGTTGAGAGTGGACCGATTTGTGCAGCTTGGCTTGGACGGATTCTATCTATTTTAGAGAAATCTTAAAACAGGTCCAAAACAGGCTTACTCAGACCGACCACCAAAACAGTAAGTGAAACAGCGAGTCAGTGACTGCCGCTACTATGTAGGCTGCCCTGAGTCGCAAATAGAGCCACCACAGACACTGACTAGAGGGTCAGCACAACTGAGTCACTCCTTTCCATGTCTGTGGGGAATCTTAGCCGACCATTTCCATCGCAGCTGTAGCAAAACACACTCAGCCTTAGCCTCCTGCTTAGCCACAACAAAATGCTGGACTTGTAATAATGTCAGATTGGATCACAAAGTTTTGTGGAACGGTTACTTTAAAAAATTGAACACTCTCTGTGTCTATGAAGAATACAGCCTGGATGTTGGATGACACCCCTGAAAATGTGCTTGTCTTATGTCACTGAGATGACTCCAAGTGGAAATACATGAATAACAAGCAGACAAAATGACCTCTCAGACAAGTAACAGTGCACTACAGTGGAGCTGATCTGATGGTAGTTTTGGACACAGACGATGTCTTGATAGAAACAGAACTAGTGGCCACCAATTGCCGAAACAAAAATACAAAAATTAATCAGCAATGTGGTGTAAGGATGTAATGATCCAACAGTCTGGATCAATGTATCGAACTAAAGATCAACAATCCAGTATGATCAAAACTGAGTGAAAATATCAATCTATATCATCATCTGAGAGATAAGCCTTTATTTTGAAATTCCCATGGACGTCTGTGTCATCATTTCCGTCCAAACCCACCGCCTTCCAAAATCTTCAAATAGTGCTAATGCCAGGAAGATAATGGCAGCTGCGGCCATCAGCCAAGGGGAAAAAAAAACAATAAGGATATGTACTCTCTTCTCAGGAATTAAATCAGCCGAGTGGAAATATTTCAGAGAAAAGGCGGGTCAACTGAAAAATCACCTGCCAGATGCAAACAATGCCAGTACCAGATAAGATTCTCAGGAAACATGACAAACCTGGCCAAGCACCTACAACATAACCACGGTGTTGTAATGCAACTGGCTGTGTTAAATGACCGCATGATTTTAGTCTCATATCGATTGTCGACGCCTGATTTGAACAGAATCAAATCTGATGTTGTGATATCTGCAAATATCATATCATTATCCAAAAAATTGATATATTATCGTATCATGATGAAACTTGTGATTTATTTATTTGTGTGGTGGTAACCTTTTTTACATGGGGGATGCATTTATGATATAATTAGCGGCATATTCCAGCTGTATTATATGTGGTGAACAGACGCAGGGCTGCTGAAGGCCATAAGCCCACTGCCAGAGGGGAACCAGGGAGCATAATTAAGGTATGTGTACCACTGTTGGCCAATATACACCCATATGTGCATGTAGCGTGCATATATGAACTCAGCTGCACACACACGAAAAACACAAACTTTCCCCCCTCTCTAGTACACACACACACACACAAACACACACACAGCACTATCACCACCTCAGCTACACAGAGTCCAGAATTCCACTGTCAACTTGTCAGGATTTCTCACAGCTTAGCCTCACCTGAAGGTCTCCGAGCACACATTAAGCCAAGAGGTCTGACTGTGTCACAGGGCATTATTCCCTAAAAAGGATCTCCCAAGAATTGCCTAATGCATGCTTTGGGAGTTATTTTGGTTCAGATTGGGAATGGTGCACTCCAAAGTTATGCAAGCCAACCAAAATAACAGGGTCTGGTTTGCACCAATCGTTTGTCCTGCATGCAGCTTACACTCTAGTTGGCTCAGAGTTAGGCTTTTATCTGTCTGCATTGTAGTAGATAACAACACCGGTTCAAAAGAGGCTGCCTGACCTGACTGACCTTCATATTCCAATACTGTGCCCCTGCCTTCACCCCTCAGAGCAGCATACTGTATCAACAGATGCCTTGATGTGTTAATAAGCATGTAAGCTGCAGGTACTGTTAATGTACATCCCATCCATGCAAACGAGATGGCATCACTCCTGTTACTTCAGCAGCTTCTACCTCAACTTGACTTGCACTACAACCTATAACCTGATTTACGCTGACATTAATACATTTAATAAAATATACGTAGGAAAATAGAGTCGAAGAGCCGACAACTGTTTTCTTTTACGACCGAGTTTGTGCATCTGTGTGATAAAGAGGAGTGTGAGGTGGACAGTGACCTCATCTGTTACCTCTGCACTCCTCCCCCTTCTGTCATCACAGTTTCCTTAAATGATGTAATCACATGGTGCTGCTCATTTGAGGAAGTCTGAATACACAGAGATGAGACATCGATCCCACCTGGCCAATCAATGGACCGGGCCCATTCAGAGGTGATGCGCGAAATCAATAGTGTTCAGTAGAAACGTTTTGTCATAACATTCATCAGACATCTACTGGAACGGAATGAAAGAGATGGGAATGGCCTGGAATAAAATACAACAGAAGGGAACAAAACAGAGAGCTGTCCACGCAGAGATTTCCCTGCAACCTGTTGCTGATGATACACTGGGACAAATTTTAAGAGCATCATAATAAGTTTGTTGATTTTTAGGACATTATCCTAATATCAGTCACCAAGTATGCTGAAGAAAGGTGGAAGAAAAGGCCGAATCATGATACATCGCCCTCCTCTACGCAGAGTGACCTGACATTAGATCTGAATCACCCGCTGTGTGGAAACATGTTTGTGTCCTAATCATCGCAATGCTGAGAAAACGATGTGCATAATGAATCGACCAACCATGGATGAGCTAATCACCCAAAACGTCTCTGAAAAGGGCTATAATTATCACCAATGAGATGCGATAGTATCAGCCACCTGACAAAAACACCGACGTTGTTCTGACAGCAAATCTGTTTCAGGAAGCATGCGGCATTCAAGAAACTAGGTCAACCATTAACCAGCTACCATCGCCTTGACCAGAGCTGCTTCTCTGGCTGTCCTTCACTGCAAGACCTTGGGCCACTGGAAAAATCAGATTAAAAAGTGTTGCTGGTGGTTTTCCTCTCACACTGTAAGACCTTTCCATCTACCTGCATCAACGGTTCACTTTTGGAGAAAGGCTGCGTTTCCTTCCTCACTTGCATTGTCTCAGATAGTCTCAGACACTTTGAATAATTACAGTTCAAAAGCAAAATCAAGGTTAAACCAAAAAGCTAGTCATTTCTGCCCAAGCATTAAAAAGAAAAGGCGTTTTGCTTCGATATAGGCAGTGTGTATGGACTAGTCTCTACCAACTTGCCATGCCTGGATTTAAGAATTTATTTTTCATTGTTGTCATTTTGACAGATAACAGTCCTTTTGCAGAGGATTGGCAGCAGGTTTTTCTAGACACTTTGGTGTCTGGAACTATTCTCCTCCCCTCCATCCTGACCTAAGAACCTGCTCCCACTAAACAGAGAAAAAAAAACATAGCATGACTAATGACTAACTCATAGCATGATGTACTGTAGACAGTACTGTAGTCTAAAGTGGGAACTGTATCGTTTGAGTGAGGATCTGCAGCGCACATATCTTTTGGAACAAAGATCAAAATCCTCCACCTTGATTTCATCAGACCAGAAGACATTTCCCACATAGTTCTGGGAGATTAACGGTGTCTTTTAGGATAACTGGACTGTCCTTTTTAGTGATTGGTGGCCTCCCGTCTTGGCACCCTTGTGGAGAACATGCCAAAGTGCTGTTAAACGCCTGGAGTGGACAGCCTCCACCAGGCAGTCCTGCGGTTATTTTAAGGTTGCTGTTGGCCTCTCGGTAGCTTCCCTTACAAGCGTCCTTCATGCATGCTCATCCTGATATAGGCAAGGTCCAGATGGTGCCATATTTCTTCCACTTCTTAATTATGGTCTTTACATGGTGTTCCAGGAAATATTATGCTTTTTGTATCATTTTGTATCCCTCCTCTAACGTGAAACTTTCCCTAGTGAGATATTTAAGATCATGTGTTGGCTTCTTGTTGCCCGGGCTTGTCTTTGGACATGGAAATACAATGAGTAAAAATCCAGTTTTATTTGATCCAGTTACAATGGGGTTGCTTCAAGTAGTATCAGGTGAAGGCAAATTAGCTTTGTGCATGATTTTGGACAAGACTGGTTAAATAAGGCTAATTTTTTTTAGACCGTCCAACGTGAACACTCAAGGAACCAGCTCAGAAATCCCAGACCTGAGCTCCTTGTCTGAGAGGATTGCTAAACACAGGTGCACAGCTTCTCAGACACTGCAGCCCAGAGAGCTTTCTGATCTGTCTGCAGCCTGACCTTCAGTAATGTCACAATCAGAGAGGGTAAAAACGAAAATACCTCACCACGACAGGCCCAAAAAAAAAAAACCATAGGTATTCTGGGTAAAGGCGTAAACATACATGCATACAAGCTGCTTTTAGAACCACATTCTACATTGGCGACCGTCCTATTGTACCAGCTCAATGTGGGTTAGATGGCACAAGATGAAGCAGAAGCTGCAGAACTGAGAAATTCAAAAGATCTGTTCTTCACTGAATTATCAAATGACCATATTTACATGTATTTTCCCCTTAAAATGTTTTAGTTGCCAATATTTTGCATGAGATAAATTACACAAAACGCACATCTGCAGTTCAGTAATAATGGACAATAAATAGAGTCTAGAGGAGAGAGGAATTTTGATCTTTGGACCTCAGAGCATACTGCTGACTGAGGGCTTCAAGGAGGCCTTCACATCAAAAAGAAAGAGAGAGAGAGAGAGAGAGAGAGAGAGAGAGAGAGAGAGAGAGAGAGACCATTAGCATGGTTCCTGCAGTTGCAATACTATGCTAATCCTAGGAAGAGATGGTAATTTGCTATTTCATGTCTGGGTCGTCCATACTGCAAGGTCAGACAGTGCCTGTGTCAGCCTCTCTCTCTGACAGATGGTTACCTGACATCACCCACCCAGTCAGCCAGCCTTTAATACTTAATATCACTGCTTTCACTCTCCTCTTCACAGGAGCTTTCTTTACAAACCTAGGCATTTCCTCTCTCCATCGACAAGATCTCGCGTGTTAATTCCACATTTCTCTCTGAGGCTGAGGCAAAGAGGAAAAAAAAAAGCACCAGCTGACCATCATGGTACAAGTAACCTTGCTCCGAGGGCAGCCTTTGTTTCTTGCAAAGGGCTCAGATTGTTCCTTCTTAAAAAGGGGATGGCTGCAACACAGAGCACTCAATAGCGACATTTGGCCTCTTCTGTGCCGGCGTAAGATAACGACGGAGCAGATCGGGAGGAAATAAGCATTAATGGACATCTTGCATGTGACTGTCTTTAGGTTTACATGGAGAAAACTCCACAGGACATTAAAAAAAAAATCCCTTCATTCACTATGTAGTTCTTCAACAGCCTTTCCGTGCATTAGCATCCATCCTGCATTTACCTTTCAATCATGAGCCCTCTCAGATATTTATGTGACCTTCAAGCCGAAAAAATTCTCTGCGCACAAAGCAACAAAACATGGAGCTGGTAAATCCCTAAGCTAAAGCCTGCTGGGTGTGAAGGTTAGATAATGAATACCCTTACATAGTCACTTCATTCTCATGCCAACACAACCCAAAATGAACCTTATCCTATCCTTTATCCTGGTTGAGTTTTGCTAGCCGGTGCAGGTCTGTTACATGGGGAAAAGCACCACTGCAAAAAAAAAAAAAAAACATGAAAAAGACAATCAACAGCAGAAGTCAAAATCTTCACGGATGAGACCAAACCCGGGAAATCAAGCTTTCCAGAGTGAATAAGGGGTGGAAGCAAATGCATTTATGTGGCTAGGTCCTCTGAAAGACTATTGCTCAACCTGTTTTAGTATAGTCACCTCACTTGGCTGCTCTCTCTCCTCTCTCACTCCCTCTCTCTCGGGGCTGACAGAATTATCTTCTGCATCAGAGCCGAGGCTGGGCCAACGCTCCACACAGAGGACTCCATTTCACACAGCAGCCCCACTGTGGCCAAGGAGACACAGCCAATCACACTGGAGTATCAGTGGCATGGCCATCCACCATTTTGTGCTCCTCAAGGTCTCTGACTGTCCTGCTCGGCTGTGTGGAGTTGCCTCTGCTCGCTCTGCTATCTTGTTACACAGATGGAACTGTTTAGCTTTAAGAGCACAGACCTGGGCAAGCAGCTTCCCTCCTGTTGGTTCCTCTGCAGATTGTCATGGCTGTCAGCGTAAGCAGAAGTGAGATGTGTGTTTGTGCTCAGCGCAAAGATGGCCACCAGAAGTGGATCTCCTCTGCTCCTCGCTGACTATAGAGCCCGCTGGAAAGACATCTGAAGATCATGCCTCCAAATATGGAGCTCTGAGCAGCTCTCCCCTCAAACTGTGCTGCTGCAGATTTTGGGAAGAGCTTCAAGGAGACATTTGCACAGGTTCTAACAATGATAAGGAGAAACACACTTCTATCAGCCCTAAATTACTCAGTGTCTCAAACATGTCTCACACATTTGGGTAGTTTCACTAGAGAGATAAAAATCCTTTTTCAAGATTAAAAAGCATAAAAAGATAAAACTGGGGGCAACCCTCAGCAACACGGTTAATTAAATATTCCATCCAAAAATGATTAAGTGCACAATTTAATTGCAAGCCTTAGGCATGATTATTTTTACAATTTTATGTGGGAAGGAATAGGTACATGTATTTGGTTTTCTCAAGAGATTTTCTTCCCTTGAGCTTGAGAAGAGCAATTCAGAAAAAAAAAAAACACATTCTATCAAGTACACAAGTAGGCTAAAATTGAACCGATTTCGCGTGCTGCTCTATCCAACAACATGTAATTCCACTCCATACATGTTCATAATCCAAAAACATATATTTCATGGACATTCCCCCAATGGAAACAGGCAGGACCATGGACAAACTAAATGCCACTGAAAAGACAAGCAACTGAAGGATGTCCAAGGACAGATCTTGGAGAGAAACCAGGAAGTGTTTTTCCACAAGGACAATTACTCCGGGAAACCTTACATTCCATACAGTCATCTAGTCCTCCTCTCCTAGGGAACCATTTCCTTTAATGAATCAATCAGCTGTCGTCTTGTAAATTCGGCATTATCCCACGCTCCGTTTATTTGTTGAGGTTTTTAAAGTTTCACAAACCTCTGTATATACATTACCACAAACTACTTATGTGATTATGTGAATTTTCATCCCACAAGGTGCCTAACTTCACAATGTGATGACTAATGATCCTTGCTGAAAGAAGTGTGGTGGTGCATAATGTGACAAGCAGAGCAATGTTGCCACCATTACTTTACAGTATGTCGCCCTATATTGAAATAATGCATCTCTAATGATCATCTAATGAAACTAGTCGTGAGGCGCACTGCACTGTATTGATGTACTCTTTCCTTTTATCTGTCTACAATTACAAAAAGCTATTTTATTCTTATCTGCCAGCCTCCTAAAACACACATATTTTCTTCAGCATGATAATAATAGCGCCACAAATAAAAGCATAATAACAAGGGGAGACTATAACATGCACTGAAGGGTTTCTTGTAAACGGTATTCAGTGGACAAGTGCCAGAAAATGCTGCATTGCTGACTTCCTTGTAACCCTGACATGGCAGTTACTACAGTTACAGGGAGTGGGTGAGGTTACAAGCTAGTCAGGATGGAGAATTTCAGACTAAGAGAAGAGGAAAAAACATGGACAAAGTGAAAAGTGGTCCTCGATCTGACTTTCACCGTGGCGGGGCTGTTGATCGGGAGGGCTTGGCGGTGTTTTAAAAGCTGCTGGAGAGTGTTTAGCTTAGATGTGAAGAAGTGAGGTTCCTCTCCAGGTGTGCCAAGCCAATCTCTTGAGGCAACCCAACAAGTTTGAGAAGGAAAGATGAGAGACCCATCAATATTAACTTACCACTGAGACCTCCTTTCCAAGCCCTTAAATATTTAATCATCCTTGGACAGCTCTGTTGCTTCGTAGGCCGAGCCAGTGGATCCCTTCTACAAGACCACTCCTGTTCCTGCTCAATGAAGGCCTTGTCCGGTGGCACCACACTGCCCAAGGAACGGGCGTCTCCAAAGAATTCAGGATTTTTCCACCACAGGCGGCTCAGGGCTGACAGAGTTGGTTCACTGTGTCTTATTAGAGGAAGGAATGAAGCCTGATTTGAGGCAGGCTACCTAACCTGGGAGCAATCTGCGTTTCCTGCCTGGATTTATCCTGCTAGATGACCACCAATAGACAATATTCATTTTACAAGAAAAATAAGTCCTCTGCACGTGTTTCTTTAACAGTAATATCAAAGAGAGATCGCACAGATAGGCTCAATCTGCCCTGCAAATCATCGCTCTTTCCCACATGAGGAAAAAGGCAAAGGCTGAAATGCTGAAGTTCTGCTGAGAGGCCTAGAGGAACCAGTTTAACCGTGGTGTAACGTGGCAACTGACAACAGAAACTGGAAAGACACCTCCTCCAGCCAGTCACTTCCTTGTTCGAGCGAAACCCTTACATGACAGTTGCATTTGAGGTTTTTTTTTTTTTTTAGGTATAGGCCTATCTAGTTATACACTATTCAATTATTCAACAGATGCCGGGGTGATTTAACAATGCCATGCTTACATAATGTTAATGACACAAAGAAATGTTGCTGTTAAGGGGGGAAAAGATGTATCTGTGACATGTAGATGGTCAGTATTAAAAGAGAGTAGAAGGGTTATGCTGTCCTGTAATGACTAGAGACTTTGGGCTTGTGTGTGTTTCTGTACGCTTGCAAGTGTAGCAGTCGGGCCAGGCTGCATCTCATGAGCCATGCATCATGTCAAGAAAGCACTTACTGGAGCATTTCAATTGGCTTTTGTGTGTCTCTCCAACGTTCTTCACTGCCCCAGGTAGAGAAGAATGGAAGAGTGCATCATCAAGTGTGTGTGTGTGTGTGTGTGTGTGTGTGTCTGAGTGAGTAAGAGAGAGGGGGAGAGAGAGAGAGAGAGAGAGAGTGAGTATCAGAGTGAGTGATGAGCTTCACAACCACTTCCTTCCAGCATTCAAACCATCACAGACGTCTCTCTTGTTTAATCCCCTACCCTGTCTTTCAAAACGGTTGCTTTTTAGTGTAATCCTGAAATACCTTACAAAAATCCTGTTATGTAATTCCCCCCCCCCAAAAAAAGTACCTTGCATAGTTTAGTGCTGAAACTGGCACCTTAAAAAACTGAACTGCAATAAAGCAACAACGCGTATGAAAACAATTCATGCCATGGTAAAGGTCAGCTAGGTTGACAGTTGGTGGCACTACAAATTCTGCTCATTACACAAACATTTAGACAGTCACACCTTAAAACCACAAATTTTACAACCGAACATACAAGTGCACGCATAAACAATAACTAAAATAATAACTGAACTACTCTGGATGCTGCACAGGGCTCCCAGCAAATGATGAAATGAAGTCATTCAGAGCTGTGAAGCTTTTAGAGACGACTGGAATCAATATGTGAATAGACAATGCGGAGAAAACAACTTAAAGACGACTAACTACTGAAAATGTTATCACTGCTGACCTTTCAAACACTTTTATAGCCCCACTGTTTTAGTGTGTAACCTTTAATGTAATCTTTTACTCAGTTCTCTTGTTCCCTGGTGTTGATTTGTCACTAGATTTACTGTTGTTTGTACAGATTATTGTTTTCATATATATTGGTCTGATGTCTCTTGCTTTTATAAACCATTTTACTGTGTAAGGCACTTCATAACATCTGTTTTGGAAAGTGCTATATAAATAAGGTTTACCATGATCATTATTAGTAGTAGTATTATCATTATAGTATTGTAAAAAAAAAAAAAAAAACAGACAGCCTTGGCCTGTGTGACCTCAGCCTGTGAGCTGCACTGAGAGAAATCATAAAAAAAAGGTTGTACACTATTTGCTTCCGCATGAATAAACTAAAAAATATTATAACAAGTGAGAAAGTTGGGAATAAGTAAGGTTTCAAAGTTCTGGGAAATCTAAGTGTAAAACAGAGACGCAACGTGTCTGCTAGTATCTCGCAGATAATCGACACAGATTTAGTGGTTTCTCCAAAAAATCACCGAAATCCAATCCAGGCATTAAAACACCGGGCTCATTTGCAGGACATCCTTCACCCAGAGGATCCGGTGTGCGCGTCTGTGAAACAAATGTGTCGACCACAGCAGATTCCTGCCCAGACATCCTCTATCAGCTCCTCCTTGAGAACCTGCTTGCCCTGCCACACCAGGGAGAAGGAGCATCGCCACCATTTTGATTGCTCTTCTCAGCCCCACCGTTGTCGCAGCACAGTGTGTCAAGCTCAGTCTCCTTGTCAGCAAGATTTCACACAGTGGCCAGGGGAACTGCAGAGCATAGCACAGCCACACACACACACACACACTCACAGACACAGCAACTCCCACGCACACAAAAACACACAACGGCTTACGAACACACCTCCCTTACTCTCCTGACAGCCCGGTCTACAGAGACCATAAGGATATAATTTATGAAAAAGTCACCCGAGGCTGCACGGTAGCCATATATCATTAACCTAAGTGCATTGCAACTTACAACCTATTTATAAACTACCAGCAACCTTATCTAATAGTATACATCACTTATGAATGAATTAAAAAACTTATTAAGATCATAGAAATAAGTAAAATCTGTAAATAACAGGTGTGTGGGTGCAATTCCAAAAAGCACAGGGGCAGGGGGAGTCCACTAGCACTTCTACATTCAAGTTTACAAATTAAAAGTCGATATATAAATAAAACGCTTTACTTCTGAATTCAACTCCATCCCACAGGGTGCAGACAACAGCATGTGAAACCTAATCTGACCACAACTTAGCCTAAGCAAACTGGGGAGGATCTTCTTGAGAACTTCCTTAAAGAAACTATCTGCAAGAGCAATCACTTCTCCCACAGAGAGAGAGAGACACAGAGTGTGTGTGTGGGGGG
>OMLB01062337.1:1565-17204 GCA_900302555.1 Myripristis jacobus
TTTAAAAAAAATTTAAAAATCCAAATTACACCCCTTGGTATGGGCATAGTGAGTTAGCACAGTATGTTGCCTAAGAGACTCTTATGTTCTCAGTTTTCCCAGAAGTTTTGCCCTCTCCCAACACGCTGATCTCCAACTCTAATCCATGACAACATTGAATTAAATTGTTTGCCCAAATCAAACTTTTGCCCAGCCCCCCTCCCCCCACACACCCCTACCTCTGCATGATGGCTGATGATGGAGAAATCATCCATCATGCTTAGCGATGGATGGAGTCCCACACACTAAGATGCAATATTAAGATGCAAGTGTCAAAAAAAGACATCTCAGAGGATATCTGAATGCTTTGAAATGCTCTCTCACTGTTGTCCCCGGATGGAAAACTACAATATTTTTCAATTTAGACTTGATTTTGTACAATTAAAACTTACTCACTTATAATACGGCTTAAAGAAATGTGATTGTGTAGTTATCGTGTGGATGATAATGGTCAGGTTGTCTTAATCACTTGTTTATTTCTTGGCTAGGAGGGCGGTTATAAAACTGTGAATGTCTCAGTGACTTATTAGATACGGTTTGATTTGCGCAGAGAATCTGTTAAAACTTAATCCAAAATGCCTGTTGAAATAAAAAAATACACAATATTGAAATGATGAAGAATTGACATATGTTCAGGGTTGATCTTTGGTTCTGCTGTTAGTTGTGTTTTAGCTAACATTTTTTTTTTTTCGCCCAATATGCTCACCTTTTTCATGGATAAGGGTGTGGAGGTCTTAACACGTATTTACAGTCTCCAAAGTATGCTTGTCCTTTCCCTGTGTGTACCTTTATACAGTACATCCTCGATAATATCAAATTCCACAAAACTATGCATTCAATTCCCATTACAGAAGAATATCAGTGTCATGTTGCAGCAGGGATCCTCAGCCAGCAAACCACAATTCTACATGTCTGAATCGCTGGCAAGCATGACAAAAACTATGTGGACCATTGGGAGTTTTGCACAAGGATACAGTGGGCTTAAGGGCTTGTTTCTCCCTTGCAAACTGTGGAATGAGGCGTGTGGAAGAAATTTGTGAAAATGTCAACTGTTTAAATATTTAAGATGTATTTACTCTTC
Source organism: Myripristis jacobus (assembly GCA_900302555.1). Lineage (NCBI taxonomy): Eukaryota > Metazoa > Chordata > Actinopteri > Holocentriformes > Holocentridae > Myripristis > Myripristis jacobus. The sequence continues at coordinate 2,686 of OMLB01062337.1, forward strand.
AACAATGTGGCAAATGTATAGCAGGACGGGAATAAAGATGTCAAGATGAACCCACTTCTTTGTCCCAGATGTATTAACTTTGATAATGCGTTCTTCTCATCAGTTTGAGCGCTGCTGCCATCTACTGGCAGGTCTGGTGTATGTCAGAATGACTGGATAATCCGAGGGACGGCTTGACATGTCATGGACAAATATTGTTTTTCCCCAAAAAATGTTTAATGATTAACTATGTAACAACACAGAACAGCTGCAGAATATGTTCTGACATAAGTACAACTTTTTGCCATCAACACTGTCCTGTTCTGACTCAGCTTTGGCTTATGTTTATGCAGTTTATGCATTGGTGACATAGACATCAAACCTGTAAACTCAATGTGCAACTCTTCAACCCACTGGCCATATAATGAGGGCAAACATAATCCTGGTGCAGATTCAAAGGGCAATCATAAACCTGATCTAAGACACACCAAGGCTTCTGGCACAACTGTGTCACATGCAATGACATTTACTACAACTGCTACATTGAACAAATAAAACAGTTAAGCCAAATGATCTTTCTAGTGGCCCGTGTAAAGCAGGTAAATTAGTCCCAAGCGTCATTACACATAGCTCTAGATCTCATGTTCAAAGAAAAAGCTATAGGTGTTGAATTATTATAACCAAAACAAAACATAAATTCTAAAATTTAATCTTTGAATGAGCAATCATTCTTAATCTTAAACTTCTTAAACTTTTTCTGAAAAGCACTCTAGAGTCATTTCAGAGAACATACAGCAGGTCAGGTTTGCTTAATGGCACTTCAATTCAAAAGGAAGCTGGAAGTGTGTGTGTGTGCTTGTATGTAAAGTGCGTGTGAAAAGGAAATATGTTTAGTTAATGTTTAGTTTTGAGAGAGTTTTGAAATCTTTGAACAATTCATTCAATTCAAAGTCATGTTCATCAAAAAATAATCCTCTTTAACAATTACAAAGCTTTACAAAAATCCAATTAAAAAGGTAAAATTAGGAATTGAAAGTAAAAAAAAAATGTCAATAAAGCAGAAAACAAAATCAAAGCAAGAAACGTATTTGGATATTGACATATGCAAGTACATAAATTACTTACCTTCTCTGATTTATTTAATCCTGACTCCAAAATTGGAGGATGACTTCTCTACCACAGTTTACCACCAGTTAATCATCAATATTATTATAAAGCTAATTAAATTTCTTCATTAATTGGGTCAACATTATCCACCTGTCATGTTTGTTCAAGCCCTGTAGCCTAGTTACTGCATTTTAGGGCTTAATTTGCATAACTGTGATGCAACCTTGTGATTGGGCCATAAGAGTGGTAAAAGATAAGTGGTTATCCATAAACCCAGGAAACAGGAAACGAGGAGATTGGACACTGGTGGTAGAAAACATACAAAGCAAAGTTGTATTTTCTCTAGATTTCGTTTTTTCACTAAACTGCAATCATGCCTTCCTTTGAGAGCGTGAATGTGATTAAGAAAATGCTCCCCAAGGTAAGACCATTTGTCAGCAGACTTTCTCTAAATCAAAAATCAACAGGCGCAACATAACGTACATTACTTAGAGATTCACTTGCAGACTGTTTTCAGTGTTTGTTGTTGTTGTTGTTTTTTATGAAGACGTATCTTCAACGGAAACATGTGGCCCATGAAATATATGTTACATTGACCCACTACAAATACCTTGTGCCTATCATGGATAAATATGGTAAGAGCCACAACATCAGTCCTGCTTTGTCATTGCCTGCTACTGTATAATTTCACATGAGGGGACTGGTAACTCATTCGCATAAACAAACATTTCTTGGATATGACATAATAACTGCTGCCTGTTTCTACAGTTTTCAATGACGGCTCTGCAAAGCACTTGATGAGTCTATCAGGAACCATTCCTGTCCTGTATAATGGTAACAATGACCTTGCTTCTTATATTGTATGAATTTATTAAATACTTGAGTGCAACGTGTCGAAATGCCAATCAGTTCAGTAGAAAGCAAGTGAGGAAAAAGAAATGTTCCTTGTTGTTATTATTAGACAAAACCTACAACATCCCGGTATGCCTGTGGCTCGAGGAAAGCTACCCTGAAACAGCTCCCATCTGCTACGTCAAGCCCACCCGGGAGATGGTAATCCTGGCAGGAGAACACATCAGTAGGAACGGTGAAGTCCTGCTACCCTACCTGCAGGAGTGGAAGCATGTGAGAAAAATGTTTAATGTCACCGAACAGGACTGTGTGTAATTTTTTTTTTTTTTGCTTACACTGTCAGACTACAAACAGATCAATACTCAAATCCAACCCTTTACTTAAGCAAAAGTAGCACCACCATATTAAAAAAAATCCTGCATTACAAGCTCTGTATAACTAATGGCATTAAAATGTGCTGAAGAACCAAAAGTTAAACTAGTCATTGGGAAGAATGGCTTTATGTGGCGCTCCATATAGTGTTGGTGGCTAATTTAAACTCTAATAATGCATCATACGCTATGTTTTGCATGTATAATCCTATCCTGAAAAATAACTAGGAACTGCACCTAACAGATAATGTATTGGAGTAAAAAATATAACAGTGAATAGAGTGTCAGTACCTCAAAACTGTACTTTAATACAACGCTTGAGTATATGTGCTTAATTATTTTTCCACCTCTATAAGCACTGAACCAATAGAAACCACCTTGCCCACTCACTTTTAAAATATGATTCACATCATTTAGTTTAATTCTAGGCTTGTTTAATAGCTGTGACATTTATTGGGATGTAGTTTAAAGCTTCACAGGTTGCATCGCCTTGACTTTTTTCCTTTTCTGTGTCAGACTGAATGTGACCTAGTGAGCCTGCTTCAGGTGATGGCTGCCATGTTTGGAGAATTCCCCCCCGTGTGCATACGGCCTCATTCGGAGCTGGAGCAAGCCTTTTGTAAGTAAGACTCAGACACAGGCGGGAAGTTACACTCATGCGTTGTGCCAAAACAACAACAGCCTATTGCCCCAGATAGAGGCTGATGTTGATAAAAGAGAAATATGACCCATATCTAGGCCGCACCTGCATTAGTGTGACAACAGGCTCGGCACTCATGAGATTTAGGCCTGAAAATAAACAAGAATTATTCCCTTGTCGTCCTGTTCACAAAGACGAGCTCTCCTTAACAAACTTGCCCTTTTTAGGTTCACGGCAGTTCCACAGACAAACCGAGGGCTTTCTGGAAACTGATGGAGGGTCATTCCTGCGTTTGGCCAGAGACGATGGTCAACCTTTCCAGCAAGAAAATGAGACCAACTGTTAGCTGCTGCTGTCAGCTGAGGATACTGTGTATAAAGCATTGTTGTTTGTGTTTCGTTATGTCTTATCTATCGCTGGGAAAACTTATTAGCCTGTATTATGTGATGTCACTCAATCAGTCATTCAAGCCAAAGGACAAATAATAATAAAATGTCCTTTTTTTTTTTTTGCCAGCAACCACATTTTATTATTGGATTGTCAACTTAAATAATTGTGATTGTGAATGAATGGTATAGCATGTAAAATATTCATGGACTACAATTAGTTTACAAGTAGCTCAAAAAAATGACATCTTGGAACTAAATCCACAAATGTTGGCTGTGTTCTTCCTTCAGGCCATGGCAAATAGAATAGAATAGAATAGAATAGAATAGAATAGAATAGAATAGAATAGAATAGTTGCCTGTCTGTCACACACAGATCAGTCACGAAAACAACTATGTGTGCAATGTAATGTTGTATCTACTGGTACTGCTTCTATCACTGCTTGTAAATATTTACTACAATAAAAATACAAAAATGTTCTGTGATTTATTTTGAAGAATGAGAGACAGAAAGAAAGTTGGAAAGAAAGAAAGGCTGCGCCAAATGTGCCAGGTCGACTCTTCCTGTTGCTTCTGGAGCCTAAAAATATATATTGTCATCATTATGTAAGGCACTTTGGATAAAAGGACTCACTAAAGAGCATTTCATGTCGGCTGCAGATAATGTCATCTGGGTTTCGGCACGTACGGCTTTTAATTAAAGCATCTGAAGGTATAGAAATTAAATTTGCCTTTGCAGTGGGTGCCTGGTGCCATCTGCCCTCATGAGGTGCTCGTCTTCCTGAACCCACTTGGTATCTTTTGATGCGTGTATCACTGTAATTAGTTGAAGGTGAATTGCATTACATCTTATAAAAAATTGCATCAAGGCAAAAAAAAAATCTGGTGTTTTGATTTTATCTTTACAGTGATTTGGAGCTAGATTGTTTACTGAGGTGCTTTATGAAGTTTTACGTAGTAAAAGAAGTGGAACAAAACATCTTTGAACGACATAAAGACATATTGCTTTTTTTTTTTGGTACTTAAATAAAATCAGTCTCAATAATCAACACTTAAGGAATTTTATGTGTTTCTATATAATTGTTAGTAGAATGGTGTTACTTATTTTACTAGTGAGAAAGAATCGCATTATTATACTGTAATTATTACTGTATTGTACTCTTTTATAGCCCAACACACGCCCGTTTACGTCACACCGACCGGAAGTAGTCAGGTGAAACCGGAAGTCTCTCTTGTTGACGATCGGATCAGAGCTGTTTTTGCTCTTGACCTGATATCATTTTTTGCCCACCGTCCACGCCTGGTTTGTATCAGATCGGCGAGGCTCGTTGCTTGCAGGGGCCACATCACCCCTCCTGTTTGATTTAAGGAGTCTTAGGATAATCCTCTGCGTAGGCCCCGGGCTGGGCTAACGTTAGCTTAGCATTCCCTGAAGTCTAGCTAGCTAGCTAGCGTTGGCTGTTCCCTCAGCTGGCTTCAGTAGTCAGCTCTCTGTCAGCTACTTTTTCTTTCCACAAAACAGTGATAACAACGAGCGTAAACCATGGCAGTTGTCAACGAAGGTGCCCTGAAGAAAATGCTGAAGGTAAACAAGCTAATTATCCGTTCCGTCGCCTGTTAGTCAAACAGTTAGCCAGTATCACGGCGGCTAACGCGAAGCTAGCCAGCTAACGTTAGCCGTGTCAGGATTTCCTGGAATGGGAGCTAGGAGATGTCTTTTTCTTCCCGAGAGTTTTCTGGCTTCATGTGGCATTTTAACAGCGAGTTTGTTAGAAACCTCGCCCGTAAATAGTTTGAACGTCTTGTTTACGCAGTCATGTAACGTTATTTTGTCAAAATCCCTGTACCTGTACATTTACGCTTTCCATTTAGCGTGTCTAGCTAGCCAACACTACTAGTACTAATAATACAAATACTAATAATGATAACATCGGAAATGAAATGCATATCCACTTGAAAGATATAATAAAGAGAATAATTGAATGAAGATATAATCGAGGATAATCAAGAATGACAAAGAGCAGATTTTGCAGTCTTAAAATGATTGCGAGATAACTTATTAAATTTTGTCTTATTAGAATAAAAGTAATTTTCATCTGCTCCAATGTTAGACCGTTAGGCCATATAAGATGTTGAAATGTTTATGGTGTTGCTCTGGACTTTAATCTGTTGTCGCAGGTGGGATGTAAATACTGACAATCAAGGTGGAAGTTTGTTTGTTTTTTTGTAAAGCAGGCACCTTAGTTTATTAATTACCCTGATTTGTTAATCCGTAATAATTCCGTCAGCCAAGTGCCAGGTGTTATTTCTAGACCTTCAAAATACTCATTTGCATTGTCGTATCTCTTGTTTTGTGTTGTCATTGTCCAGCAATACAAATACAGAGACCTGACTGTTCGTGAGATAACCAATGTCATCTCCCAGTACAAGGACTTGAAGCCGGTTATGGATGCTTATGGTAAATTTATTCAGATTTATCTCTTAAATTTAACGGTGTGGTCTTGGGTGTATGTTGCATGTTTCTGTGCAGGGATACAGGCAGCTCGCTTCGCTGGTTGTTACAGGTAGTTCTTGTTTTTCAGTGTTCAACGATGGCTCCACACGAGACCTTATGAGTCTAACAGGAACAGTCCCAGTCAGCTACAGAGGTAAGGACCAACTGTAACCTGTTCAAATTGTAAACATGGACCTTACACAGATTTGGACAAGTAAGGAAAGGAAATTTGCTAGTTCTCATGTTTTCGAACTAAAGAACTGGCATAAATGTTTCAGAAGTGTCATTAAATACTGTTGTTCAGGCCTGATACATATGTGACACTGACAACACATTTAATGTATGTGTAGAGCTGTAGAGCAGATGTGGCCCACTTGCCGGTCATTACCAAGCCATTATCAGCATACATGACATTTAGAATCAACCAGAATCTTCAAATTCTCTTGAGAAATTGAGGAAAATGTTCAGAATTTTAAAATGAAAAATCATTTGGGGAAAAAAGGTTATTGTTTTTTCCTCAGCAATTTCTGAACTTTCAAGAGCTTTCATTAAAAAAAATCTATTCCTCTCCATTGTCAACAGTAGGTGTAAATGTAAAAACTCATTTTCAGTTTCAAAATATATTTAAAACTGGAATCTGCACATAGAATATTGTAAAGAAGTGCATGTCTTTGGCCCAAATAAATTCTGTCTATGGTTTCCCCCCTCCTTATTGAAGTCAGAGCACAGGGCCGGCTACACAGCAATGCCCCTAGAGCTGATAGAGCTTCAGTGATTTGCCCAAGGGCACTACAGTAGGGCAGATTCTTGCTAATAAGCAGTTTGAGCCCAGCTTATGCGACTGAAGAGCTATTTCTCGATAACCACTTGATCACACTGCTCCTCCCCAGAGAACATGACAGATCTAAACAGAGTTTGTATGTCTCATTTAGGTAACGTCTACAACATCCCAGTGTGTCTGTGGCTGCTGGACACATACCCCTACAACCCGCCCATTTGTTTTGTCAAGCCTACCAGTGCCATGATGATCAAAACTGGCAAACACATTGATGCTAACGGCAAGATCTACCTGCCTTATCTACATGAGTGGAAACACGTGAGTGTGATGGTCTTCATTTTAGAGTTTTGCTGATGTCGGCATATTACCTCTGTGTTTGACTGTTTATTTGGGTGTTGACAATGTAAGGTTTTTGTTAAAAAAATTACATTTGTAACCTTTTGATTGGTCTAAACTAGAGACCATCCAGCAAAGACAGTATATCCTGGTAGGTCACAGCTATTTTGGAAGATTTTAGGCATGGCAGTAAATGCACCCAACTGATGTGCAAAAGTGGGGCAGGCATGAGTGCAATAAGCTTTTATGGCTTTAGATAATATAGGAACTATGGCTGGCCTGATGATGTTTTGAAATGGAATTTTGCATCTGTCACTTTTTGTTTATCTGTTCCTCCCATCCCTCCACACCTTCTCTCTCCACCCTCCTCCATTTGTGTTACAGCCCCAGTCAGACCTGTATGGTCTGATCCAGGTGATGATTGTGGTGTTTGGAGAGGAGCCTCCGGTGTTTTCTCGGCCTACCACACAGGCCCCCTACCAGGCCTTCCAAGCTGCTGGACCCCCTAACTGTGAGTGACGTAGCTCTCTGTTGTCAACAGAGTTTGATCTGGGATGTTTTTTGATGTTGTCAAATCTGTCCTTTATGACTTTTATAGCTGGTCAAGGCCTTGTCTGATGGTGGGAATAGACAAGATGATTCAAAGACTAAAATAAATGTCCTAATGACAATAATGAAATAAAAACATGACCAATCTTTCCGCAAAGTTTCCTGATGTTGTTTGAATCCATTCAAAAGTAACACACTTGGACTCTTATTTGAAGCCGTGTCCAACTTTATCCAATCAGTGTGTAAAATGAATGACTTCTTCAGTGGCCCATGATCAACCTTTTGACCAAGATTCATGCAAATTTGTTCATAACTGTTTGAGATGTCATGCTAACAACAACAAAAAAAGCCAAACAGACAGAGCTGGGAGAACTGGCAGAGATAATTTCTGTGATTAGTAAGAAAACCATTTCAGACCCTTCTCACTGACAGAAGAGCTGAAATGTATGTAGTTGAAATGTTTACCATCCAACATCACATAAGACTCAACTTAAAATTCTGTTTTACTAGTTTGTAATTTATAGATGAAAGGTCAGTGTGGTAATACACAAAACAGAACATCTACCATTGCCATTTTTGTTGTTCAGTGGCCTGGTTATGCATTTTGAAATCCTCACTTAGATCTTTGGTTGTGTAAACAGCATTCTATTTGCATTAGATGTTGTTCCTCTTTTTTTATTTGTTAGTGTTTAGCTTTCTTGGTCCTGTCTCCAGGCTTTTCATGCATTCAGTAGATAAAGAATTACTTCATGAATACCTGACCTCAAAACAAAATTCAAGACATTATAGATAATCCTATAAAACTGTCTCTCATAGAGGAAACAGTGTGTTTTGACAAATTTGACAACATCACTTCTTGCTGAGCTCAACTCTACGCAACTCACAGCAGCTACATTTTGAAAATGTATTTTATGCAGGCCATGCACATACTGCATAAGCTCTCGCTTGTTATGCAGTGTGGTGTCAGTGAAGATGAAAAAAAAAACTTGATTCAAGGATTTTTCTGCATGCATAGAATACATTGAATACATCAGATAAACTGGTAGACTGCTGCAGTTTTACTTCTCTAAATCAAAAGCCTGCTTGCATGCATGACCTGTTTAAAGAGTTCAAGAATTTGACTACCCACCCATAGTGGGTTTTGGCTCTCATGTCAAGATGTTGAGGGGAGAATAATTACCTGTATCTTTTAATGGCTGTAGTAAAGACATAATACTGCTAAAGCATTGTTTCTTACTGAAACCAGAAGGTCAGAGTTTCATAGTGTCGGTAGTAATTTGCCACCAGAAAAAGCAGAACCATGGGTCACAACAGTAGTTGCTGTAATTACCTTTGGACCAGAGATAAATTTATCAACCTTGGTGCGGCCCTGTTTGGTGCACTGTTGTACTGTTTTATGGCTCATTTGGCTTTGGTCCAGCATATGCAAAATAATGCCTATTTTGTGTTTGCGCTTGTATTTTAATCTACACTAGATTGTCAGAAAACATCTAAAAAAAATTTTTACTCAAAAGAAAGCTTTCCCATTGTTGATGTGTACTAGTCCATTGTCTCACTGTGCTGTATTGATGCACTTATTTTTTTCAGCACCAGATGGCGCTCACATACCACCATAGCCAATCAAATTAAAATGAAAGCAAACCTGTGTGTGTGTAGTTTGTGAATTTGTGTGTGTGTGTGTGTGTGTGTGTGTGTGTGTGTGTGTGTGTGTGTGATGGTGAAAGGACATATTTTGACACGTGTGTTCCCAAGTTTCATTGTCTCTCTGCCTCTTTCAGCCTCTTACATGCCTGGCATGCCTGCAGTCTCCCCCTACGGACCAAATCCCAGCCCTGGGTAAGAAGTCTGCCATGCTGGGTTCACCCCCCTCATGTCCACCTACGACACTGCCTCGCTTGGCTTTTCCCATCAAACCTGTTCTTGCATGTTTACTTTAGTGGTTTCATTGAAGCATATCACACTCTGGCAAGTCCAAGACAGTCAGTGCCCATCAAGGGACTGGTGCTGGAAATTAGCTTCAGTTACACACACACATGTGCACAGTACACTGCACACTGCTCAGTGTTCTCTGTGCTTGTCCCTTACAACTAAATGAAGAAATTAAAACTAAACTAACTAAAGAGTGTTTAAGAGTGGAAAATAAAATTATGTTTATTGTGTATAATTTTGTAGGGGCTATCCAGCATACCAGTACCCAGGAGGAAACTCATATCCAGCCACAGCTGGCCCTGCACACTACCCCACCCAGACCCCAGTCTCCACAGTGGGTATGTATTACAGTATTCAGTATTATGAATGTTGTACTTCTGTCTTTCAATGGGGCCATTTGAAAGCTATAATTAGTAACCAGGATATTATGAAGGCTTAAGAACAATACTTTGAACAAGATCCAGATAAATTCATTCACTAATTGTAAAATGCCAAAGGTTCAGCCACTCTTCATACAACAATGCCTTTCCACCTTTTTGTGACCTTTACTTAAGTCTGAATTATGACCTTTGACCTTCCATCTTGGTCTCCGCGTGACTTCGATGGAGCGCTGAGCCGCCAGTGAAAGGTCGTTGGTGTAACCAGAGTGGGGTGCATAAAAGGCCAAAGGGTGGCATGGACCTGAAGGGAAAGGAAAGCCTCCCTGTGTTATATTTAGGATGGGAACAGTCACTTCTCACAAAGACAGACCTACGGTCAGAGGGCCCATCTGCTGTCCCAACATCAGTTGTTAGCTGGGACAGTGTAGTGCTGGTCAGGGATCAGTATCCATCTCCTATATTTAGTTATGTAGAAGAGATAAATTTGCCTGTGGGCTCCTTAGCACTAAAGGCTGAGTTTACTCTGACATCCATATTGCTGACACAGGCTGGGCCTGACTCTGTGGACATCCATGCCCCATCCCCCACCACCCTACTGTCTCAGATCATACTGGAAAAGAAGTTGCATAATGTCAAGGACACAGAGCCATACCTGTCTAATGGAAAAATAAATTCCTCATGTAATGTACAGCATTATGTCTAACAAATGACTGGTTTGGAAAGTACTTTCCAATATAAAGCTATCATCGGTTTACGACTCTTATACTTATCAGTTTTTTTTTTCAGTTATACAATTGGAGATATAGTTTGTATTCACATATCTCAAATCCATTATCAGGTTCCAAAAGTAAACTTGCATTATTGGGCAAGCCAGTTTTTTTGTTATAATGCCCCATCACCCTGGAATGAACTGCAGAAACACCTAAAATTGAGAAGCTCAAAAACAAAATAATAGATCTGATTCATTTTGTATGCTCATTTGATTCACTGGTTTTTGAACAGCTGGGCTTATGCTCACTGTTTTTCATTTGAGGCTAATCAAACACAGAGGAACACATTGAGGACCAGACACCCTTTCCTCCACTGCTTTGTCACGCCACAAATTCTCTCCTTTTGATCAGGCCCTAGCAGAGATGGCACCATCGGCGAGGACACCATCCGTGCATCTCTGATTTCGGCTGTGAGCGACAAGCTTCGCTGGAGGATGAAAGAAGAAATGGACAGGGCCCAGGCCGAACTGGACGCACTGAAGCGAACAGAGGAGGACCTGAAGAAAGGACATCAGAAACTAGAGGAGATGGTCTCACGACTGGACCAGGAAGTGGTAAGATTCTCCACTTTTTCTAACTCAGATGTCTATTTTTACCACTCATATCCTCTGCTGTAAACGTTTCTTTCCCACCAGTATTTTTCCTTATTTGAAATATTATTTGTAATTTTGATGTTTCTTCCAGTCCGAGGTTGACAGGAACATTGAGCTGCTGAAGAGGAAGGACGAGGAGCTGAGCGAGGCCTTGGAGAAGATGGAGAACCAGTCAGAGAACAACGACATTGATGATGTTATCGTTCCCACGGCACCACTGTATAAACAGATCTTGAACCTCTATGCTGAAGAGAATGCCATCGAGGACACCATCTTCTACCTGGGAGAGGCCCTGCGCAGGGGCGTCATAGACTTGGAGGTTTTCCTCAAGGTGACCGCAGCAACTCAATTACAAGCAAATGCATACGTCGCACACATGGTGTCTTCACTTCTACTCCAGATGGTGTATGGCGATTGCCGTCCCAAAGTGGTTTTACGCTTGCTAACTGATTCTCTTTCTTCTGTCGCAGCATGTACGCCTTCTGTCCAGGAAGCAGTTCCAGCTTCGCGCCCTGATGCAGAAAGCTCGCAAGACGGCTGGCCTCAGTGACCTCTACTGACCCACACTCATTTACCTGAATACATGCATATCTTTGTTGCTCTTCTCTCTTGTGCTCTCCTTCTAGCTTTCTCCTTCTCTTGATCCCTTCTCTTATATCTCCCGCCATAAACACAAATCTCCCTCTTATTGCATTTCAGTCCAGCCAGCCCCCCCCACCTTCCCACTTTGATTCCCAGTGAATCATCCTCTTCTTGTCAGGTTTTGTGTCCTTTTTGAGGCAAAAGTCTGAGTAACACCAAAAGAGAATCTGATCAGAAAAATTGCAAGAAATGGACAGTTCTGTTCAGCACTGGAATTTCAAACCGTGCAGCCATGTTTTCAGTATGGCGTCGTTTGTTTAGTTGTCATACCAACAACTGATTTGCTTTAAATTATTATGCAGTAACAGTCATGATCCGCTTGTGAGACATGACACCATTGCTATGCCTTTACTTTTGCCATGTTGAAAGAAATGTGCACTGCCACCACAATGTTTGTATGTGGTTGACACAGACAGCATGCTCACACACATGCCATATTGGTAGAGATGAGGTGTGAGCCCATGCTGTCTTTTTGTGACATTTGCCCTGAGTGTTCCCGGTGTGATTGGGTCATCATACAGAGCTGGCTAGGGTGTGTGCCTGCTCTGCGATAGCCTACAGACTGTTGGGACTCTCTCAGGCAGTGTCATTTGGCTAGTAAGCACAAATTGGGGCCAGATTTGTAGAGAGCCCTCTAGGTCTGAGACGCCTCTTAATGAAAAGGTTAGGCTCTGATATAAATACCCAGGGCAACCTTTCAGGAAGGACAGGAGTTCAACCTTATGACTGAATGCTGTTTGAGGTCTGGGTCATGTTCAGTAGCCATGGAACCAGAGGATGTTTTTTCATACTAAAGAGGTGATTATGGACCTGAACCTGTGTTCATTCACTCTCTTTTCTGGGTCTTTTACTGACTCCCATGCCACTTGCCCACACTTCTTTCTTTCTTTCTCCCTTTTCTCTCTCTTAATGATGGTGTGAGTGAGTTATGTCATTGTAATGTCAGCTGCTCAGGTCTACCACTCAGTCTGACTTACATTCTGAGTTAATCAGTCAGTCATGTACAGTGTTTATGATCCAACCCTGTACAGTGTCTCTTAAGGTGGATGACAGTCTTGACATTCTTTATTCAAAGATATTGCAAAGAAAATTCCTTTTTTTTCTTTTTTCTCTCACAATTTTCTCTATTTTCACTGTCTACTTCCACATTCTCAGCTCTTCTAATACTTTTGAGGTTTTCAGCAAATGTAGGAAAAGTTGTGAATAAGGTGTGTCAGAGGGTACAACAAAGAACTATTGTACTAATCAAAAAGTTAACTTATGTCAAGTTTGCAAACAGTTCTTCTTTAAATTAGTTTTTTACTAAATGCACTTTGAATTGTATGATAAGTATATCTATAGTTTTTTTTCTTTTTCTTATTTAGTTCCCAGTTAAACCATACACCACCTGTTCTTTTATATCTGTAGATTATGTAAATCAGTACAATTAAAAGAAATCTCATTTGATGCCTATGTCTTCGCCTATTTCTTAGGAAGCCTGGGTGTTGGGGCTGAACAGTATCATTAAAAAAAAAAAAAATCAAATGACAATCATTTGGACAGACATTTTGTTGGCCATAGCATCTCTATAGCACCACAATACTTGGTTCATACTGGTATTTTGTCACACATTTTATATTCATCCAAAAACTGGAGCGCCTGTGACTTGAATATTGCCAACTGGCCAAATTGCGATTTCAATAGTTTGATTAATTATTCAGCCCCACTGGGTGTGTTTAGAAATCGCAGAACACCCATGTTGCCCACTTATCTTTAAACTCAACAGGCTGTAAGAGGACAAAGTATAAACCAGCTCTAATGCACACAACACTCCAGTGGTTACTTTTCATGGATCATACTGTACTTAGGGTGATGTTTTATGAATACTGCTATTTGTCTGCGTGTGTGATGATGTGAAGGAAGCGAGTCATGTTGGTTTTGCCTTGATCTCACATCTATAGGGGCTAGTGACCGCAGTTTCACCTGCATTAAAACCTCTAATCTGCCGTATGTGTTAACCCATAGCTGTGCAATGAGAGCAGCTGAGTCAGCTGCCTTGTTCCCATGGGCACAAACTGCATTTGCTTGGTCGTATGAAAAACAGGAGGAGACAAAAGATGAGTTGTATCATCATCCCATTAGATTTATTTGGTGTTAGAGCAAATTGGAACCAATATCCAGCTGCCATGACAAGTACAGATAGTCAAGTGATTGATCAGTCATGTCTAATGGTTTCACTTTTCTGGTTAAATAGAGCATCTGTATAATAAATAGTACTACCATGCTTCTCAAAGCTTGATGTCCTTCAAAGCCAGAGGGCAAATATTAAATAAAAAACCCTTTATGATACAGTATTTAAGGTGCATTGACAAACACCATCAGTGGCATTGTTGCCCACAGTTTTGACTCTCATTGACTCATTGCCTTTTTCCCACTGGCTCTCTGTTGTCCATTTGTTGACACAGATGGTGGCACCTCAACAGAATTTGTAACCGCAGGGCTGTACCAAATCTGCTGGTTCAACCCTTTTAAATCCTTAAGAACTGACCTTTGCTGCTCTGTGCCAGCTCTATGGAACTTGCCTTTCATGGAGTTTCTTTTTTGTTCAGTGCACTTGTGGTTTATTCTGTATACAAAATGTTTCAATGCTAACCAGGGTTGTGTTTCTCAGAACAGGTAGTAAGACACTTTGGTGTCGCAGGTCCAGTTATATCCGACAGTGTTGTTATGGCTT
>OMLB01062337.1:17224-32414 GCA_900302555.1 Myripristis jacobus
GGAGTGAAAAGGAAGCCCTCTACATAGAGAAAGGAATGACTCCATTACTCCAAACAAAACACCAACAGAGATCCCAAGTGGGAAAAACTCAAGTGGCAACAAACAGTGAGTATTTGATAAATATAAACTACACATAAGGAGTGTATGGAAGACAGCAATACATAATAATACATACTGACACATATACGCACAATTGACTCCATACTGCAAAGGCCTTACAATCTATATAGACTGGACAACGGTAACACTGCCTCTCTTCTACAGAAAACAGACTGAGCTGTAAGGCTTTAGGTTTGAGGTCTGCTTCAGAGAATTCAGTAATGTAGGGAGAAGGGTGGGGAGGTGGGAGGTAGTGAAGGGAAACGACACCTGTGTGTGAATATCGACTGACCATGTGAGGCTAATGCTCAGCCTCCACTGGTTTATCTCCAAATGCCTGTTGGATATTTAGAGGTCTCATTCACACAACGCTTACAGGAACACACAAGGTACATTAGGAGGGACTGAGCCACACACTGTTAATGTATGGACTCAGGGTGGACTGGGGAAGTCAGAGGCAGGCTCTTCAGAGGGTGAGCTCCTTCTGTACACCCCACAGGGTCTCAGCGCTCTTCACCAGCTGCTTCTCCTCCTCTGGCTTCAGTGTCATGTGGATGACGTCTGTCAGGCCGCTGTTGCCCAGGACACAAGGGACGCTCAGGAACACCTCATCCTTCACGCCGTGCATGCCCTGAAAAATGGTATGGGGGGAATAAGGATTAGGTCAGTCCATGAATATCATCAGCTTAGCTTTGATATACAATAAGGTGTGTAGCCTGTTGGGAGACTCGGCCTATCTCCTCACCTGGACCAGGGTGGACACAGGGTGCACCTTGTGCATGTTCTTCAGGATGCTTTCCACCAGATCAGCCACAGACATACCGATGGCCCAGGAAGTGTAGCCCTTCAGCTTGATCACCTCATAGGCACTGTGATACAGACACAAGAACGCAGACACACATACTTCATAATTATTCCCTAATATCTTTCAATGGTCAAAAATCTATTTGAGATTAGAAAAAATGCTGAGGTGAACAGAGCTCTTCTATGCCCTGGTGTCAGTTCTCTCTGTTGTATACTAAAGTATTTCTCCCCTTGTAAATACTTCTGATTTTATTCCCTACCTGCTAGCTTCACAAATGTCTGCAATGTGCCAGCTACAGTACATTACTTAACTGATGTACTCAAAGACCTGGCTATAGCAAAATGAGCCAAAATGACGACATGATGATTAATGACATGAAATAAAAGTGAGATATCAAAGATTGTGGAAGAGCAAGCTGTCTTGCCCTTGCATCACTATCAGAAGAATAGAACAAATTCCAAAACACAATACACTTAACACTTTCAGAGATACAGACACTGGACTGCATTTATAAGGGAGGTCATGACCGCTACTGTACACACAAAGCTGCATAACTGCTGAAACATACTGTTGCACACCATTGTTTTCACTGGATACCCGGCTGCAGCAAGCTCTTAACAGAGAGGTGCACTGTTCATGTCACTGCCTGCTTTTTGGCTTACGTCCCCAGCCCAAATTCCTTACCGGCTTGACTCAACTCCGTTGGATTCAATTGTTATCTTACTGTAACTGGAGAGAATTAAACTCTAAAGATCTGATAAAACATCTTTATGCTGCCTACCTAGACAGGTCTGGGCCAATGTTAGTGTGCATATAGCTGACTGCTTTGTAGATTAGGCTGTTGGTGCATGAGAAAAAGGCAGTATTGTAATTTCCACATAGGTAAGTCCATATACAAAACACACTCACCCATCAACCACCTTCTTATGGACCTCCTTCCAGTTCTCACTGTCACCCTCAACACCCATCTTTGGGTTGAGAGCCTGGAGGGAAACGCCAGCAACGTTCACACCACTCCACACGGGCACTGGGAGAGGCAGAGAATAGTGATAAGCCAATTATCATCAGTGCCGATTCATAAACAGAGGGGCAAACTGACCCTGACCCTCTGCGCACAGCACCATGCAACCACAAATATGTATAAACTGTTGGTGCTAAAAATAGATCTTATTTTCGGTCAAATCTGCATACCACTGGAGTCGCCGTGCTCTCCAACGATCCAGCCGTGGCAGCTGGATGGGTGGAGGTGGAGCTTCTCTCCCATCAGGTGGCGGAAACGGGCAGAGTCCAGATTGGTGCCGGAGCCAATGACACGGTGGCGTGGGAAACCGCTCAGCTTCCAGGCAACATAGGTCAGGATGTCCACTGGAAGAGTGAAGAAGCCATGAAAATTATTTATCATGCTGAGTGACTGGCAAAGCAAACCTATATCTGCACTTTGAAAAGTTGTACTTAACATTTCACCAGTTTCACCATTTCACGTTTTTTTCAAACTACACTGTGCCTCCTGTCTTCACAACCTAAGGTACTATTTAATTTTCCACTTTCTCTCATTCTCATCCCTTTGTCCACCCTTCGAAAAGCCTCCACATATATGTGTAAGCATCAAATGAATACATAAGTTCCTCTGTATATGTAGTTAACATGTACCTGTGTTGGAGTGTGTGCATGTATGTTTTATGTGTATGCATGACATACACATAAAACATGGCACTGTATCTCAAGCAAATTTTTGACATCTGAAAATCCAAGTTAGGCTGATGTTCCACAAGTAGTTTTTGACTCGAAAATGTTATGTACTACACATAGTAAACTATTGTGCCATTTTGTTTGTGTTCTCAAATCTCCTGACGACGTTTTTCTCCTACAGCTGAAATCTGCATTTTCAACACTGTTAAATGATTTATATTGAGACATGCAAGAGAAATACATTCAAAATGTAAAGAAGATCAACCTGGGTTGGAGACAACCAGCAGGATGCAGTTGGGGCTGTACTTGACGATGTTGGGGATGATGAACTTGAAGATGTTGACGTTGCGCTGCACCAGGTTCAGGCGGCTCTCGCCCTCCTGCTGGCGGGCTCCAGCAGTAACCACCACCACCTTGGAGTTGGCTGTCACACTGTAGTCTGGCAAATGGAAGATATGACCGCTCCATTAAAGCCACGTAATAAGGAGTACCGTACCGGAATGAAAATGAATTTGCAAAGATGAAATGTGGTGAGTCCTCGTGATAATACTGGTGAATATTCTCACCTTTGTCGGCCACAATCCTGTGTGTCTTGAGGAAGAGGGACCCGTGCTGCAGGTCCATGACCTCACCCTTCAGCTTCTCCTCCATCACATCAACCAGGGCCAGCTCATCGCACAGGTCCTGATTAGCATACACATACATAATCAGCATGCATATACCTTACAATGCACTATGTTAGACTGATCCACAGTGGGGCGTACTGAAAACAACCTGTAAATCTCGTTCAGTAAACAACAGATATTAAGGGAAGGAATAGCACACCAACAACCTCAGGCTCTGTATATTCATCAGACCGTAGCGTTGATATTGTTGATACATGAGGTTTCTCTGTTTCAACTGGCAAGAGACAGCTACAGTAGACTGTTGTGAATGGGCCAGGACAGTCCAAGGGGAATACTATGGTAATCATATGTCCAACAAAACACTACAGACACTGATTTCACTATTTAGTACACTTTTAGCTAGAGAGAGGTTGAATTAATGAGTGAAATTGCCCACTGGAGTGTGTTTTGTTTGTTTGTTTTTTGCAGTGAAAACCTGCATATTTCTCTGTGGCACAGGACCAGACAGAACTGGCTTTGACAGAATATCCTATCAGTGTTGGAGGAATGACACAGGAAACCCTGCCCACATTCTTCTCTTGGCAAACACATGCAACATTTTCTCTTGCTTGAATTGACGGCTGTGTAACTGCTGCCCTTGTTTCACCTTGTTTGCAGGTCCCTTTTTGCAAATCTTTGTTTTTCCATTCAAAATACTAGAGCTGATACTCTGGATCTGCTGTTTGAATCATGGATGTCTGACTTCATTCTTCTCAAAAGTTGACCTAACACCCCTTATCCCTGGCTATAATTTCCCCTTTGTTCCCAGTGTTAAGACCTTTCTCTTACTCTTTTGAGCTATAATCCCTCCTACATTCAGTCCAATCTAATCCTCTTTATGTCCTTTTCATCCCTCTCTTACATTTACCGACATACAAGCAACCACCATTAACAATGTGCTGTTACCATTCTTCATCACTTCTACATCACTCAGTCTTTCAGTTACTCATCTTTTCCCCCATTCTCCCCTCCCATTCCTCCTTCTGTCTCACCTTGAGCAGGACGCTGATGGCGGAGGCCATGCCCACCATGCCAACGCCCACCACTGTCACCTTGTTCCTGCAGCCAACAGGCTCCTCCTTCATCACATGGGTGATCAGTTTCTCCTTGGTGGACATCTGAAAAAGAGAAGGAGACACATGTGAGGGATGTTAGTGAAGGAGAAGGAAATATGAGGGACACTGAGGAGAAACAGAAAGTTGTGGGAGAAAGAATGAGAGAGAGATATAAAGGAGGGAGCGGTAAGAAAGAGGGGGTAAGAAAAGGAAAGCAAAGCAGGACTGTGACTAACATTTTTTCATCATTAATTATTCTATAAACTCTTATTTCTCTATTAATCATATTGTCAATAAATTGTCAAAAATAATGACAAATGCCCATCATAAGTGACCAGGGCCCACAGAGATGTCTTAAAATTGCTTACTTGGTCTGAACAGCAGCCAAATAAAACCTTAAGTGCTTCAGGACTAGTCAGAGCTGTGAAATATTACAGGCAGGGGAGTAGAGTGAGAGTGAAAGGAGAGAGGCAGCGCTGCATAATGTATGGGACAGTTTGAATGATTGGGCTCATACGAACAGACCCACACAATGTTACCTCACTGCACGCTGACTGGCTGAGACAGATATGCATTCCTCTTTCACTTCTCTGCACTTTTTTTAGCATTGCATAATCAAATGTTCTTTCCTCTAAATGACACCACCACAGGATTTCCAAGACGGTTCATACAACGGTCAAGTTTGAGATGCATATGCCCAGCATCCTTGTCATGTAGACTGCCATAAATGGTTTACAGACAATAGGTCGGCCACCCTTATCACTTCCTTCACAGCAACCCCTGGGTCTCCATGGCAACCACTGCCTGGCCAAGCACTGCAGCCTGTTGCCACGCAGCGCAGACCATCCCCAAGATGACGTCACACAAAACTATTTATTTCCTGGGTTGAGCAGACATGGCTGACTGGTTGTGGGCTCCCTTACATCATCACAATGACTAGGCTTGTCCTGCCGTGTGGTGTGGACACCAAGCACGTAGTAGAATAGCCAGCAGCAGGATTAATACTTTATATTATCCCCTCGAGAGGCTATTTAAGACCACCTCTCCATGGTGGGATATATGAAGTGGGACAGTATACACAAGCAATCTCCAGTTATCCAATTATCTCTCCCTCAGAGGATGAACTCCAAGCTTACTAGACAGCAGGGCTGGCCCTTAGGTGGGCTAGGTTTGCTCCTTACAAAGGCACACTATGTTGGCATGCACAGTACAGGATTACCACATAGGTTCAGCAATGTGGTTACTTCCTTTATCCACTGTGGAAATGTGCTATACAATTTATAAATGATTTCCTTTGCAGCGTGACTGCATGAGGATTACAAGGAGGATTATTAGTAGCTGAAAGAACTTAATGCGATACTGTTACAAAGAAAGGAGATGGGTGTTTTGTGACAAGTGGTGGATTATGCGGATTTCTAGGAATTAAGTAATTGTTACCAAATTCTATGTACAACTGGAAGACTAAATGTCCCATGTGTGAACCATTGCATGCTGGTGTCATCATATCTCCTAGTGCACGCTATGACACATGACATTTACTTTAGCTGAAAACTCACAGGTCAGAGGGGGCTCTCTGGGCTCTGATGGGGTGTCGAGTATCATGACTGAGGTTCAGTGTAAGGCCTTTCATGTTACTCAGTAGCAGGTGGCTATGAATGGATCATCTCTCTGCACTAATCCAGAAGAAGTCAGAGACACATGGATGTTTGATAACTGGATCTCAGACTGTGTGACACTACACAGCACCAAAAAGCACTGAGAACTACAGCACCATCCAAACTCTTTCTGCCTTCAACATGTCACCTGCCAGATTAATTGGCCAACAGAACTTTCTCTTCATAGTACACTAAAGAAATTTAATCTGTACTAGTTACTTACAAAGCCCCTCAAATGACAGATCACCATCCACAAGAGTATGCCGAATTTGACATCAGAATAATGAGAAAACATGTGCTAAGAGCTCATAGAACAGTGATCAAGTATAATTTTAAACCAAAAATACGATTAACTGCCATGCATGTATATCTGGGAAATCACTGAAACTGAGAATGTGATAAAATGAGGTAGGTGTGGCGGCTTCACTGCCTCACTGAGCCCTGCTTGCTGATAGGGTAGGGAACGCTCGCTCTTTTCCCCTCCTCTCTCTTTTCGATTCGGTCGTGCTCGCGAGTCCAATCAGCTCACTCCTACCGGAGAGTCGTTTTTAGTGAACGACTCGCTCGCGAATCGAACTTCACTGAATGGATGTCGGTCACGTACCGGGCATCGGCCTGGATGCGTAACACGAGACACTTGCGTAACGTTATGTACAGGCTATAAGGATAACAAAAACATATCATTGAATAAACAGAGAAGAAGAAGAAGAAGAAGAAGAAGAAGAAGAAGAAGAAGAAGAAGAAGAAGAAAATTAACAGTTGTAAAAAAAAAAAAAATTATAAATGACCACCAATTCTATTAGGATATATACGCTTAAATAATGTCCATAAACATTCTGTAGCCTATGTGTCTGTGTGAGCAAAGGAAATTAATAAATGTGGCCAGCAATATTTTTGATAATAGCTAATGAGCTATTATAAAGAACATTGCTTTGAACGCTTCAAGAGATATCAATCAGTCATGCACGTTACAGCAATGAGTAAGAAACTCTGGCCCACATCCTGTTGCAGGACTTCTGAACTCTGATTACACAATGAAATGTAGTAAACCGTCAAAAAAAGTGAAGCTCAATCCGAGGTGGACCGCCAGTATCATCTCTCTCTCCCATCCATCACCTCCAGTCTACAGCGAGCCTGTTGATTATAGCGACGTGCGTCTCTGCGCATCCCCTCGTCCGGCACATGAGGGTAACTTGACGCAACGGATGGAAACGTGCGTCAAGTTCGCCAAGTACCACAGCTTCATCAACTGCGAAGTGTATGAGCCGATGTACACATAACTGTCTTTCCCACACAGCAGTGTTTTCTGAAAGCGGGCTCTTACCTTGAGGTTTTAGTCGAAGCGGTGTACGAGAGAGGTGGAATGTGGCTGGAGTGCCTCGGTGCAGCTTTTCCGCAGCAGTGGTGCGGCGGTGGGAGTGTTTCCCGGTATTTAAAGAGCGGCCAGCCTCGGTAGACGTTACGTGCTGACATGCTAATGAGGGCGGGTGGGTCTTCGGCAGCAGCTCGTGTTGTATGTCACGTCCAAACCGAGGGAGCGTCACGGCTGTGGGCAGAATGCGGCAGTGAGAAAATGAGAGCATCCTGTGTAGTTCACACTGTTGCACATGGCCCATAAGAAGGAAACAGACTTTATTATGCTTTGAAAATGTTAGCTGAGGCGGTGCCAGTGTCCAAGGCAACGTTGGGGAATACCCAACACGCACACGCATTTATTAAATTAATACCACAACTTAAACTTGGTTGAGAGTTGAGTTAATTTCGTTTTAAACCTGTAAACTTGGATTGAATCTGGATTTACTCATTTTATACTGTTCAGATTAACTCTAATTAGAACTAATCTTTGCTTAGAATACTACTACTACGACGACTACTACTACAATAATAATACAGTTAGTTTTTGTGTTGTCAGGGAATCATGATGCCATACTCTTAAAGGCTTCTATGGTTTGGTGTTGATAAGATGATGCAGACTATTACATAAAGCTGTTTCTGATAAACTCTAAAATACAATTTCTTTGTCTTTTTTGCCGTCGTTCCACTCTACCTGGTAATCAATAAAGCCTCTAAAAACGGTGTAGCTCAATCTACATGTTTTTCTGCATGTCATTGCATCTTTCAATAACAGTTTAATGACACTGCGTATCATTTACAGAGGTCTGTTTTATGTCCTTTAAGATTTCATTTGAGTGGAGCGGATACAGCAGGCCAGTGAGTAGCCTCATGGAAACTCCCTCAAATGTTCAGGTTTGAGTCACTGGAGAGAAGTATGTATAGCCGCCTACAGCTTTACAGCCATGTGCCATTTAGATTAATGCACAGCCTGTTGATAGTGTGACGCAGCTGCTATCATAAAGTTTGTAAACTGTAGCTGAAGTTTAGTCCAACTGTGGCACACACTGTTTCAGTCTGTGATCTTCACCTGGCTGTTGATGAGGACAACCGTGTGTAACCTGTTCCATAAAATGTAGCCGAGACACAGGGAGGAAACGTACAATCAGGAAGAGGATGGGGAATTTGGATGCAAGCCGAGCTGACGTCGCCATCCTGGTGAATAAACAGAATCTCAACTGCGCCCTCTCCTGTCTGATTTTAGTTAGTGCGGTAGAGTCACCATCCTGTATGAACATAAACACAATGAGCATATTATCTATCATTCCCTTTGAAGGATTCCCTTCTTCTTCTTCTTCTTCTTCTTCTTCTTCTTCTTCTTCTTCTTCTTCTTCTTAACATGTTCTCATCTAAAGATGGTTGGCAGCATTTGGGTCCTTATTGGGCCACATATGGAAAGGTGCTGTCCTCCCCAGATGTACCATGTACAGATGGTCAGCCAGGATTTTTTTTTTCTTTGTGATGGCAACTTTTCTCGGATTTTGAAAAGCTTTCATTCCTTATTGTGCTTAGAAAAGTGGCAAAGTGGTGAAAAATGCAAATAAATAAATAAATAACATAAGAAGCAACAGAAGGGCAAAATTGGACAAAAGAGAAACATAGAAGCAAGTCTTTGAACTATGAAAATCAGCTCCCATATGAACTCACTTTAAACTGAACCTTTAACTATATTTGCAACAGGTTTGAAATGTAAAGTAACATCTTGCGTTTAACATTATACTTCTGAATTTCAATATGCTTGTATAATAATATGTTGAAACAGTGCCCCCGTGTATACACATACTGTGGCGTTTTGAAAGCATTCTCAGCAGCAAAATCAGCAGTTGTCTTTATTCAAACAGGTGTGCGTGGAGTAAAGAAAAAGCCTTGGTTGGTTGCATTCCAGCATTTCTCTTTCTGTATTTCAAACATAGTTATGAAAACGGGTCTGTAAATATTTGCTATACATTCAGCCAAATTCAAGCTTAGAATTTATCTACTGTTATGTCAGTCCTTTTTTATTTCTCTGTTTATCTTTCTTTCCTTCCCTTTTTATACTTAAGTATATCTAGTTTTTCTGCCCCTTTTGTGCAGCTTTTTGTAAGATAAATCACTGATACAAGTTGGGAAATTCTCTTCCACATGGAGGTCAGATTGCAGCCGCAGAGCAGTGTCCTTATTTGGCTTTCAGTGTCTTGGTCAAAGGCACTTCAGCAGGGTGGATGCATGCTGGCATGGGGTTTTGAACCCTAATTCTCTGGTAGAGTTACAGTCTCCCAACTCACTTTGCCGTTCAGCTGCCCCATTATCGTATCTAGTAATCCTACAGAAACTAACAGGAGTGTCGAATTTACAGAGAAAAAGCTTTGCTGATGGGATCCTATTAAGAAGGAGAAGTAACCCCATGAAGGCAGCATATCATAGATTCCCCCCACTGTAATGTGGCGCAAACACACAGCAGCAGTGAAATGACCCCTGCAGGGAGACAAACAAAGAACAGTTTCAAATCCAGGTGGATGAATGAAGAAGAAGAATTAGGAAATAGGAAATGATGCCAAGGGTAGGCCTATTTATGTAACCTTTAGGACTTGACATCATTTATTCATTCATCTTCCATACCTACTTATTCTTATCTGGGGCCTATGGTACTTATCAAATAATAATGGATAATCGAATTTATAGACGTCTTACAGTGCGCCCAACGGGCTTTTTAGAAATCAACTTCTGACTGCTTGCTCAGCCTTATCCACACTTCCATGAGAATCAGTCCCAGTACCAATTCCAAACCTCTGAAAAGCAGAGATGTAAATTATGCCTGACAAAATCTGGTATTTTCTTACCAAGCATACACTTTCTTGGATTACCAACCAGGCATAGAAGCACGATGCTCTGAAGCTCCTCACCACCAAGGGATTTGGAGGCCCTGTGTTCATGTACAGACAAATTTGTTACATCTTATTGGTTTCAATAGGAATACATGCCCATGTGTTAGGATTAGAAGAAATATATGATTATAGTGAATAGTGGATTCTGGTACACCTGTACAGGTAACTGTCCAGATAATAGGCCCTTAATAGTGACATCTTATTCAAAGTCCAATTTAAATTGTGATAGCATAGATGCTTTGTTGTTGTTGCAAATGTAAGTTCATTTAGCTACTACTGTTGTTGGCCTCTGCATGTGCAACTCGCTTTTATATACACTTGCTTAGTATTTGGTAATCTGCAGTAGTAGGGCAATTTGTAGTACTGATGGATTTCGTGTTTGGCTCTGTGGGTTCCTGATGAGAGCAGATTAACAAGTGAATGATGATCACTGACAGTACTGGCAACTTGCATTAAATGCTTGGTCTGGGACTCATAACATGACAATTTTTGGCATGCAGGCAGGCCTTAAAGCCTTTCCTGACACTCAGGTTCAGTAGAGTATGCATTTAGAGTAACATGTACATGTATATGGTAAAATGACATTACAGTTAAATACGGCTCTCTGAGTGGAGTTACTGTGAAAGAATCTGGAGGCTTCTTTTTAAGAAATTAGTTTTGGCTTTTTACCAGACATAAAACTGGATGAGTTTCAGGTATAATTTATCTTTCATACAACTCCCTTGTCTGCTCTAGTAATCTCACTGATCACACACAAGTTAATGACTATTCACTAAAATAAAGCCAAACCACAAGGGTTGCTTATTATGGCCAATAATGTATGACATATTATTTAAAATAAAGGATGCGACTGATGCTGAAATAGATCTATAAAGCATGACTGAAAACTAAACACAGGTTGTGGGTCAGTGAGTGGCTGTATGTGGACAACATGGACCATCACAAACCCTGTGGTCTGTACAATCAAAACAAAAGTATATGAGGCATATGGTGGCTAGCTTTTCTTTAAAATAATTCCTTATATGTACATCTATATATTTTTGCCCCACAAAAGAAATTTGCTGCAATTTAAATCTCTGTGTATAACAGTGTAGCTTCTGGCATCCCTAATCCCTGTAAATCCATTGTGCCGCTTTTCTCTCATATTTCAGTTCTGCCTTAACAGAGCTGCCTCTGTGCTGTTAGAAAAAAAAAATCATGTAAAGTCTTGAAAATTTATTGTCATGCTTTCCTGCCCCTTACTCTCTTATTTGTTTTATTTTTAACCATTTCTTTTTATCATCCAAACAAGCAGATCACCAGCAGATGGTGCTATCATAAAAGCAGTAAAGCAGCCTCCGGGCTAATCATTACACTGTTGCAACATGGAGCTGATTTCTCATTTGAGAACATGGACTGTTTCTGTTTAAGTATCCTCTGTCCATCTAATTGTCCATCAGCAGACCAGTCTTCCTAAATTGTATGCTGAAGATGAATCTGATTATGTTCTCCACCAAGCACTTAGTCACAGCAACACTGAAATAAAGACAAGACGTTTGCTCAGTTATCAGCTCAGAAACCGATTCATTTGGACTGGTTTAACACCGATTTAATTTATCAAAACGAGCACTGATTTAATTTATGAAAGGAACTTTATTCTGACCTTGACCTAATAACCCATAATCTACACAGATTCCCAGGAATCCTCAAGGTACTTCCTAGAGGGTCTCCAACCTTTTTTCATCCAAGTGCCACTTTGAAAAAAATGAAAGTGGCCATGAGCTATTCATGTCTTAAATTACTTAAATCTATTCCCAAAACCTCTTGCTGATTCTTGTTCTCTGTGTGGCATATGACTTTTGACAGACACCACATTTCAAAAGGAGCACAAATTAAAATAGCAAAATTCAAAATTACTATTAGATGTCCCCACAAGAGAGATATATGCTGGAGTAGGTTTTTTCCACTTAAATTCACTCTTATACAGTCATTTAAATGTTCGTCCATCAGCCTTGTTCTGAATTTAGATATTATTACACGCTGCTTCACTAAGGTATGTCAAGCCAAACAAGGCAGATACTTTCAGGGTGGCTTGGTTCATGGTCTTATAGTCTTGAAGTTGCAAGAGGTTGGGACATTTTGTGTCTTTGATTGGACTGAAATAGGAAAGGGGTTCCAAGGTGTGTTCACAATGACTCAGTGATTTTTCCCCCCTTTTTTTGTATGTGATTTTAAAACCTTTTGATGAGCTACTTAGAAATACGTGGTGAATTGCTGGCAGCTACACCTTGCAGACCCTGCCCTGACCCGGAGGATGCCAAACTGAAGAAATATCCTTCACTATAGTCTGAGAAGCAGTTTTTTAGTTACAATGTCCTCATAGAGAGAGAGAGTGTAGTAGCTTCATCGTTTTATCAAAGGTCTACAAGAAAAAATACTACACAATAGAGTACTAAATCAAATGTAGTGGATGGCAGTCTCATCTCCCCAGTATAAATAGTGTCCAATATAGGCCCTTGATATAAAAAAAACTGTTTGTGAGTAAATGTGTGTGTATGCATGCGTGCGGCCATGACAGTGTAAACAGTGCAAGAGACAGATGTAATGTCCACAGTTTACCCACAGTGATTCTCTCAAGCCCAAACTTTCCCAAACTTGAAGCAACTTCTCGTCCTTGCTAGCAAATTACTCCTCTTTGTCTCCATCCCCTACCACCACCCTTGATGGTCCCCAGTGTCCTTAAATGTGCCAATTCAATAATTTCTTCCCCCCCCCCAGTGGAGTAAAGAAACACTAGTTTGTCCTGTTAGCTTCCCCTCTCACTCCCCAGGGTCAGGTGCCAACATGCTGTTATTGCACAGGGCATTGGGACCGCTGTGGGTCTGCTGTGGGTGATATCCTACCTGTCTCAGCCTGCCGCGTAATTGAGGGGAATCTAATCACTTCGCCCCAGCTTCCTCCTCCAGCCCCTGTTTAGAAATAGAACTGAGGCCAAGGAACAACCCGCATCAATCATAAGAGGTTTCTCCAGGGACCCAGATTACTCCCACAACTCTGTCAGAGCAACATCCAGCGGCCAGCCCACTGAAGTTACCTCACCACAAACATTTTAACCTGAAATCCTGCCCATTTTCTCGTTTCGTTTTTGCCCACCCACTCCCCCCTGTCTTTTAAGCAGGCTTAAACCTCATTTTCCCTGTTTTCCTTTCATCCTACCTCTCACTTCTCCTCTATCCCCCCTTTTCTTTCCCTCATATCTTTCTCCCCACTCCTTTCCTGTTCCCATCTCTCCATCTGCTCCTTTTCTTGGTTTCCAGACTCGCTACATGCACACCTTCTGCCTACGATTGATAACAGTCCTGATGGAGTTCCTTTATTAGCCACCCACAGGCAGATTAACTAGAGCAATAATACACCAATCAACAGCAATTATGCACTGATAAGCCAAGGGAGAGCTCTGCTGGTGCGGGGAAGGATGTGGCAGTCGTGGAGTGATTGGGTGTGTTTTATTACAGGATTACAGGTTGTGCGAGTATGTGTCTATGCATAAACGTAAGTGCGTTATACATGTGTGATAGATTGAGGGCACTTTGTTTTTTGCCTAGAGCCATAATCCCCTCATCAGGGCTATTATTATAATCAGATGTGAAATCAGTTTTAGTCCGCAGGTCTTTATCAGGTGCTAATTGAAAGGCAGTGGCATCAACTCTGTGCAACCCTGCTGCGATCAGACAAGTTCTTCCTCTGTCTGTGCAGCCGCAAAGTTATTATTGAAAAGACGAGTTTGAACGCAGTGACCCAACTGAATAAACAGAGGTTTTGGATCAATATGCTGCATCATTATTCACTGGGTGTACTATTATGATTGAAGACACCCCTTCACCCATCATTAGAGCATATTAAACCACTTCAGTTACAGTGTTGGCACTCGTTAGTTTTTGAGTTTGCTGCCTGAACAACAGCCTGGCATTGTTATAGAGCAACTAAATGATGATGAAAACGAGTGGAGGGGTAGATATGAGTTTCCTGCCTGCAGGCATTCACACACCAGCCAAGTCTGATTCCAAGAACAGCTGTGTGGATTTAACCTCCCTCTCCCCCTCCCTCTTTGTATTGCACACAAGCACACATATACATGCATGAAAGTACATGTACCCACACCATTGTGCATTGTTACACACACACACACACACACACACAGGACTGCTTTTTTATGTGAGACCAAAGACCCTGGAAGCTGTTTACTGTTGAGCTACTGGGAAGCCCACCAATCTTCCATTTCCAGATTTGCTTTATACCAGAGGACTTTTTTTTCAAACTGTGCTTGAGTGCCTATACATGTGCGTGAATGTGCCCCCCCCCACCCCACCTGTCCTCTGTAATAATAATCCAGCATTCATATCAAAGTGGACATCCAATTATGTTTTGTTTTTAACATTTGGCTCTTTCAAGATTCAATCATACTGCAGCAAATGTTGATTAATGCTGGTGTTTTGAATGTCAAAAGGCAGAGTTGAGTTAAACAAGCAGTGGGGCTGCAGGCGGGCAGCAGAGCCCAGAAGAAAAACTCTGAGTATGGGTGTGCATGAGACTCTTTCTGTTGAGTTTTTGCAGCTGTTTATGTGTCAGCATCAACTCATGACCTCGAAAAACGAATCGCAGCGCAGAAAGTGTAAAAGAAGTAGATTGTTTTTGTGGAGCATGGGACTTAATGCATTTCCTCTCACTATCTCCACACTAATTATTTCAGAGGATTTCTGATAGCGTGGTTATACAGTCTATACAGTGCATTACAGAGTGCGGCAGGGTTACCTCACATTCCTTCACATCTCAGTGGAGAAGCTTTGCAGAGCCTCCTTCTCCCAAGCCAATGACCTTCCCACCTGTGATTGATGTGGGAGGAAAGATGTGTGTGTATAGGCATAGGCTATCTGGGGTGTGCGCACGCATGTGCATGGATGCGTGTGTGCTTGTGTGCATGAAGGGG
>OMLB01062338.1:9903-28283 GCA_900302555.1 Myripristis jacobus
GCCTGAGGTCAGACTGCTTAGCTAGAAGTAAAGCTGACCTTCTGTTGCCCCAGCTGACATGGGGTTCCATGGTGTAATGGTTAGCACTCTGGACTCTGAATCCAGCGATCCGAGTTCAAATCTCGGTGGGACCTGTGTTTTCCAACTTCCTAAACAACACCAAATTACATACCACGCCCTTTTCATATATTAGTTTCTCAATGTTGGACTGCGTTTTAGAATGAAGGGAGAACCTAACTCACCTCATAAACCTGCAGTCATGTGTGTGAGGCATTCAGTTTCACAAATAACTCAGTGCAGTATGTTGGTGTAAAATGTGTGTGTGCTGTTAGTGTGTGAATGTCATTGCGGCCCCACAGGGCCAATGTAGAGCTTTTAAACAGTACAATTGATTTCATAAACTCAAGATCATAATGGTATGATTACCGTCTAATTATAGACATAAAAGCACAGTTACGTACAGTAGAAATAAACACTAACAATGTCCTTCACCATGGTGAATGTAGTGTGGAAAAACAAATGAACAGGTTGACCATAGACCGTTGGAACATTTGGTGAGTTTGTGACAAGATTCGGTATGACTCAGGCCCTGGCATAGTCATTGGGTACATGTGACTGGGCTGTGTGTGCTTGTCAGTGTGAGTGAGAGAGTGTATGTGCATGTGTGCATATATGTGTGCGTGTGTGTGTGTGTGTGTACACAGGACAGTACAATGTGTGCAGTGCCATAGGGTGCAGGCATCTGTGAGTGTGTGTTATTTGCTGTTTGGGAGCCGGGAACCCTAGCTCTCCCAGTCTGGGCAGGTCAGCCCGTCGTCATCTGAGTCGGACTCCGGCGAGGCCTCTTTGATGCGTCGAAGTGCCTCATGGATGCTCCTGGTCAGAGGGTCGGTGGAGGGCGGGAGCTCTCCCTCCTTTCCCTCTTTCTGGGGCACACGCCTCAGCTTGACGCCTCGGCGAATCTGGGCCAGGATGCTGTTGGGGTCGTCGTCGCCCTTGGCTGGAGGCAGGGGGCGCTGCTCTACCTTCCTCAAATGGAAGCTGCCTCTCTTCAGGGAGGCCAGCACCTCGTCCATGGGTGAGCTCACTGGATGGGGGGGAGAGAATGAGAAGACAGATAGTGAGTAAAAACACTGGGATGTGTTAGGGGCTGGGTGATGTATCAATATTGTATCAGTGTCATGATAAGAGACTAGATATTGACTGGGATTTCAGATACTGTAATATCATGATGAGGCAGATATGTTTTCTCTTGGTTTTAAAGGCTGTACTATTTATCTGTCTCTACCTACTTTGTCATCATATCCATATTACTAAAGATTGTTTATTAAAAATATTTTGTGTGTAAATAGCTTTTGAAAGCACCAGCAGGTATTTGGTCAAAGATATAGTGATATTTGATTTTGTCCAGTCTTATGGTGGCTCCTTCTTGTACCTCTCCTGTTGTGGGCCTCCAACATGGGCGTCTTCTTTAACTTCTTCCTGGCGCTCACCAGTTGGCTGCTGTCAAAGAAGCGAGGGATGAACGGGCCCAGCGGGGAGAGAGAGAGCTCTTCTGCCTGGCCCTTCCCCTCAGCCTTCTGCCGCCCGGGGCTCTCAGAGGGTGACGGCTCCTCCTTGGGCGGAGGAGGAGGCGGAGGGGGAGGTGGCGGGGGAGGCGACATGGGGGATGCTAGCAGCGATGGCAGCGAGCAGGGTGAGCAGGAGGAGTCGACGGGGCTGGGCACGGGCAGAGGAGGCAAGGAAGATGTAAGGGCAGCGGCTGGCTGGGTGGTGAGAGTGGAGCTAGGGCTGGGGTCTGTCTGGACGCTGGTACTCAGACACACCGGCTGGTCCTGCATCTGGACACAAACAGAGTCCACGCGCTCCTCTCGCTCCCTTCCTCCACCCATTTCCCCGCTCCTCCCTCGCTCTCTTCTTCTGCTGTGGGCAACACGCAGGCGAGTAGACTTCAGGATCACCTGACCTGGGTACCGCTAAAGAGAGAGAGAGAAGCAAAAAGAGACATGGTGGTAACTGCAACAAAGGTCAGTAAGAAAGATAATGAAATATTCCAAAATCCAGTTTACCATCATGTGGACATAGGGTACTGCACTTGCCTGTTTGAAAGTGCGTAGTCTGTCAAGAGTTTTCTGTCTCTCTTGACTAACTCGACTGTTCTTCCTCTCTTCATCTTCCTCTTCTTCATTCTTTTGCGACACAGAAGAAAAAAGTGAGAGAGAGAAAGAGAGAGAGACAGACAGAAAAAATGAGGGAGAGAAGAGAGATACTGATTATGCTGTGCAGGTATCAATGAACAAACTAGTCTCTTCACTAAGATAAAATAAAAAATAAAATAAAATAAAAATAAAAACAAAAACATAGAAAACATCTTCTAGCAGGACCTGCTGTGATGTGATGTCCTTCTGGCCAGCTTGACGTTTCTGCTGCTTCGCCGTGTGGTTTGACACACAGATCTCCTGCAGAAGTAAAGAGAGAAGTGCAATACTAATACACCCTCTTTGCATATACAATTGCAATACAAAGACAATTTTAATAGCAGTGTAATTTTAGAGGTATAATCCTATTCCACCAAATATCATTATACCATCAATCATGAGAGAAATACTGTCACAGGCTTCAACCATATTGCCCAGTCGGAATGAATGTAAATTAGAGTACATACCCTCTTGTTCCTCAGATAGGAGCGCTTGGCAGTGATGCGCCCCCTCCTGGCCTCTAGCTGTCGCGCACTGACCTGAAGTCTCCTCAGCTCCTCTCGCTCGGCGGCATCGTCTTCTCGAATGGCATCTGGACTCTCATAGGTGTCGTAGTACACCACTTCATCCTGACGCTCTGGGAACACACAAACATACACACACACACACACACACACACACACACACACACACAGAGGGGCAGGTGATGTAATGTCTGACACACAGCACATAGTAGTGCACTGCATACTGTATAGTAGCAGAAGATATCTAAAAGAAGGCAAACTGAGCCAGTATAACTCTGTTGCAAGCCCGACAGACGCTACATCTTTTTTCAATTCACGCACACACACACACACACACACACACACACACACACACACACACACACACACACATCCATACCTGTCATCTGTCTGCGTATGCTGTCCAGCTGAGCTGTGAGAAGCAGCTCTTCACACTGTAGTATCTCAGCCTGGATGTCATACAGCTGGAGCTGGAGCTCATAGTACTGCGCCTCCATGTGGTCTAAGCGGGTCATTGCATCCTCACTGCTACACAGACTCTGCATCTGAGGGAAGAAGGTCAAGGGGTGTCATAAACCACCCCTGTGTATTTGTAATGAGTGAGAGGGTGTGTATTTGTGTTTGACAGGGTGTTGTGTGTGAGCACCTCCTCTCGCAGTGTGTGCTTCCTCTGCTCCAGACAGATCTCTCTGGCTCTCTGGAGCTGGAGGGTTTCCTTGGCGACCGAGTAGCGCAGCCTCTCCATGCGTTCCACCGCCGCAGTCCACGCAGCCTTGCCAAACTTACGCTGATCCACCTTCATATGTTCATACACCCCTACACGCACAAATGGACACACACACAAACACACACAGGAGGTGGTTGCATGAAAATTCTATGCGGTAGAAAGTTGTGTGTGCTCGACTCGTGCAGCAGTGAGTCACCAACATGATCAAATAACTTCAACAGTCTGGTACAGTGAGAGAGAGGATGAAAAGTGCAGGCCAGCAGCTTCCAGCCCACACAACAAAGGAGCTAAATTTTTGGTTGGATGAATTAGGCCTCATAGGAGTGAGGCTTTCTTTATGGTGCAGAGGGAGACATCTATTGGCCACATTTGGGCATTACAAATTCCTCCATTCTGATGTTCATTTGGAACCATTTACTCATTTGTTTTTTGATCTAATATATGTCAGATAGACCAATCAGTGGCTGGGAAACCTGGGAGGAACAGGGGTGTATTGTGGAGTAACGGGACAGAGACTCTGTTGGAAGAGCTCTGTTTAATCAATAGGTTGTCCTTGTTTCCTCCTGTCAAAGCACGGTTGTCTGCACTGCCTCATCAATATCTAATCACATCAGCTCTGGCATTCAAAACCTCAAACAGGTCAATGCCCGGCCACAGCCACCACTATGTGTGTGTTTGTGTTTGTGAGAGTGGGATTAATCTCAGTTATTCATCTGATGCTTCAGTGACAGTGACAATGATGACATACCGCACCTTTCTGAGCTCTGGCAGTGATCTCAAAGTATTTGACAGTGAACTCCTGGATGTTGAGGACCGCCTCCTGAGCCTTCTTCTGCCAGTCAGAGTCCTCCTTTTTTAGAGCGTCAATCCGCCGCGGGCCCAAGTAGTCATTCTCCAAGGAGATCTGTTGAAAGGCGATGGATGCGTTTGAATTTCTTCAGTCAGTGAGACCAACACGATGTCATGCTAACCTTGGTAAACGAGTACGACAGAAACAAACCTGCAAAAATATAGTCTGGGGAAGAACGTAGAGATAAATACATTGCACTTAGCCTACATATTGAAAACACTTGGGCATCTCTTTGAAATATGTACAGCACACCCTTAGATTTCTGTTTGTCTGAAAGTTTGGAGCAGACTATGCAATTCAATATATCACGATACTTCCTCCTGTGACGCATTATTGATAGACACTATTGATAGACTGCCATAGCCTGTGTACAGCTATGCTTATTGCAAAGTTTACTGCAAGATGTATCTAAGGCTTTAAGTTTTAGCTTTTGGAACAGTGTCATGGAGCCTTTTATCTGCTCATGCTATTCACTTTTATTGTCAGAAGGCAAACAGCAAACACAGTTTCAACCAGTTCACAGGGTTCCCACTCTTTAAAGTAAATCACGTTCCAGGATTTTTAAAGAATATATTCAGTGATTTGTGTACATGTTAGCTGTTGCTCACAGGTTACTTTAGAGTTATTCAAATTGGACAAAGTGTTCAAAAAGCTCAAAACTGCACAGAACTGGTGTTCAAATAACACACTGTCAACATGTTTTTGTGTTGTACAACACGTTTAAGTGTAAAAACAGGCTGAAAATGCTCACGTGTTAATTTAAAAAAAACACTGTGGTAATTAAAGAGCCATTTTACGTGTTTTTGACATGTTTTTACTTCCAAACACATGGCACTGCAGTCCGGTGAAGGACAACAGCTGGGTATCAACGGGTGCTGAAACAGATTGTCAGAGGCTAAAAAGGTGCAATCTGAGCTCAGAAAAACATTTAAAAATGTAATCTCAGCCAAATTTGATAATTTTCCAGGAACTATTTTCAGGACATTTTATAAATTTTCCAGGTGTTTTCCATGACTGGGAAACTAGTCCATAAATTTCCAGGACACATGGGAACCTCGATTTATAATTGCATGTTTTCTGAATTGATAGGGATTTAGCAGCTGCCTGTTACAAACAACATCAACATGTAAAACCTATTTCAACACACACAAGATCAAGAGAAAGACCAACAACTGATCCAATATTGGTGGCTTATTAATACATAAATACATATCAGCCGACAAAAGAACATCTTCCTGTCTCAAACTAAGTTTTGATGATCCTTGCTGAAATATTTCAGCAATACACACTCCTTTTATCTTTTATTTAGTGAATTTTATAACCATCTGTATGGACTTAAAGCTCAATGGGAACACAATATTATCAGAGTCTCAACTTTAGACGAAGACATGCACTTAGAGCAAAAGCTTTTCTCCTTTCTTACCTATCTACTGTTGATGGGTCTGTTAACCACTCTTTGGAAACTAGTTTTCCTATACCTGTTTCTTGTGCTCTGACAGCAGTTTCTGGCTCTGTAGTAGACATTAAAAATAAGAGAACTAAAGGAATATAGTATGAATCGTGGGCTCTGATCCTGAGAGCTCTTTCATTCTTTAGTCTTCTCCTCTTCTTCTATCTGTGCAGACTATAACCTTACTAATCACAAAACAGAGGGAGGATGAATAAACATATCGCAGGCAAGACAAACGAAAGAAAACTAACAAGTACACAAGAAGATAATGGAAGAGAGGCAGTAAAGGTTAAAGAGCAACCCTTGGCGACCTCACTTGGCCTCAACTCACACTGCATTACACAACATGGCATCAGTATTATTTACCAGTGCGATCAGTGATGTGAGGGTTCTCCCCGCCTTTTTTCTTTAATCTTTAATCACACAGAAGAAAAAAAAAGAAACAACGTGTAAACTACTACTGCCGTGTCCTGAGATACTCCCTCCTTATCTGTGAACATCATACATCTGATCAGTTTTTCTGGATGAGCTCTTGGAAACAAAGAGCATGCATGTGCAACACCCATATGTACACACACACACTAACACAAACACAAACACACACACACAGACTTGTATTTGGCACCCTGACAAAGCCACTCATGCTCCCATTGACAAAAATGTGGGGTTCCATTGTGTAACGGTTAGCACTCTGGACTTTGAATCCAGCGATCTGAGTTCAAATCTCGGTGGAACCATGACTTTATGAGGAAAACCCACAATCCAACACCAATTTCAGAAACATAGAGAATGTAACAGCAATAATAATCTCATATATGCAAACATCCATGATGACAGCATACATAAACTGACCTTTCCTCTAGAGAAACACTATCAAAACCAAAACCTAACATGGTGTTTGAGGCTAACAGAGAGCTTGGCGAAGGTCATTTTCATTTATTGTCTTCATAATGTGTGTGTTCTCTAGTTCAGTTAGACTGTAAATGTCATTAGAGGCTAAATTAGGGTTAAGTCAACCTGACTTGATCCTAATTTAGTACAATTATCAATGGAAACCTCATTTAAAATGAACTAGCCACTCACCATAACGGGAGAGGGAAACCCAAATTTATATAAAAGAGATACATTTGTTGAGGTACAACAAAGAAAGAGTAAGACGCTTATCAAAGCATACTTGTTAATCAACCTTCTTCACAGTGATTATCTGATTACTACAGACTCACATAGCCATCTTCAACTTCATTTATTTGTTATTGTTTTCACTGGCAATACTCTTGTGCCCTTTTGCATTTCCTATTGCAGCCACCATCACTTCAATTCATTTCATCTTGTTAATGAGGGGATCATTTGAATTTTGTGATTCATGGGACTGGCAGATTTCTCTGAGGGGGCAGTTTGATGTAATACAGTGCAACACGCTGAGGAAACAGAAAAGAGCTGTTATTTTCCCCTAATAAACACTGTATCATGTTCAAGATAATGAGACGCTACTAGTTTGCTTATGTGGCAGCCATTGGTAGAGGCCGCACCCCTGTCCCTGGCTAGATGTGTGGTTCATGGTGTGATGGTTAGCAATCTGGACACTGAATCCAATGACCTGAATTCCAGTCTCAGTGGAACCATGTTTTTTAAAGAAACTACCATTCACAAAATCAGGGACTGAAAAAAATAATAATCTGAGAAAACACTGAATAGAACAAAGAAAAATGTGCAGTTTGTAGTAATTAAAAGATAAGACCTCACTGCTTTCCTTACCACATGCACCTTAGAGTGTGTGGCTCAGTGGTGTAACTCGGTGTCAAGCAATCTGAGTTCAAAACACAGTGCAGCCTTGACCAGAGTGAAAGGGAGAAATATGATACATAGACCTGGAAAAGGTAATATAAACCACTTTTACATGGTGACTGCAAATGGGTTAGCAGCTCAAATCCTGTCTGGAGACTGGAGAGGGCTAACTGCTTAAACACAAAGGAGCTCACACGGGAAACTGTTCACATGTCTGTTGCATGTAATCATCTCTTTAGAGTGTACAGTTGTGGTTTCTTCTTTCACACTAACGGTCAACCTGAAAAGCGTAGAGCTGCCACCTGCTCATGGGATGGTGAATGGTCCTTGGGCAGTGCATTTTTCACTTCACTTAGCAACAACAGATTTGAATTTGCAATACTGAGCACATATGTTGTGTATCTGTTCAATGCCTCCCTCAGTATCATTCTTCCATGAGCTGATTTGACCAGGTCCGTGCTGTGAATTATTCCCCTGTGGCAATCTTTTTTAAATCAGGAGACATTTAACTGAATTCCTACATTGCCATCTAGCGTGTGGATAAAGTGCATACATTGCCTATGCCTTGGCTAAAATTTCTCCTGTTCTACCCTTTTCCCTCGTGTTACTGAGGGAACAAGCACATGACATAATTAATGAGCAAAAGTGAAGCAGGCTATGAATGAGGATAAGGTACACATTGTTGGCTTCAATTTGAAACAACTTCCAACCACACAAGAGCCACAATCTTTTTTTTTTTATCGGCAGCTATATAAGGATGCCAACAGTATTCAGAAAGATTAAAATTATATTCAATTAAGAATGACAGTAAGAATTATTTCACCTATTGTACAGTTTCCAACTAGAGCTGGGCAATAAATCAGTGTTATATTGATATTGTGATATGAGACAAGATATCGTCTGGGATTCTGGATATCGTCATATGATGACATGGCTTATGTTTTGTCATTTCCTAGATTTTAAGGCTTCATAATAGTTAAGGGATGCAAACTTATTGGACTGTTCTAGTTGTTCTGTTATTTGCCTCTACCTGCTCGGTCATCATATCCACATTACTAATGCCTGTTTATCAAAAATCTATTGTGTTTAAATATCTTCTGAAAGCACCAAGTCACCCCCCACAATATCATCACAATAATGATATCTATGTATTTGGTCAGAGATGTTACATTTGATTTTGTCGCTAAGTAGAAAATACTATATTTATAATCATTACATCCCACAACATGTATATACTGCAACAATTACTGAGAAAGCCATACTTCCTGAAAAGCCTCAATATATCAGTGGTCCACCACTTTATACCTGCGCATCACACCGGCGAGTTTGATTTTGTGTAATGAGAGAACCGGCCCAGAAACGCTGGAGAGAAAGGAAAGAATATTATCAGCAGAGAGAGGATTGTGTGAGTACACAGAGACACCTTATCTTTGTACTCAGGTTTGATGATGAACTCGTACTCAGCGGGGTTCATGGCTGTTGGCTAGCACTGTGAAAACTGGATCCTACAATCTGAGTTCTAATGCCGGCGCGACCTGCACAGGATACACCGATGCTGCAACACCATTCTTAATCTAACAAAGACCAAGGTTAGGTGATGTGCATACAACTTCTGTGCCTCTACAAGGTGAGATTGGAACCACCAACCCTCTGGCCCAGTGTCATCTAACTATCCCATTGAGCTCATGCTGTTCTCTTAATGGTAAGCAAGAAAAGAAAACATAAATACAAAAAAAAAGCTATAGAACACGATACAACACCTGACTCACCAAGACTATAAATAGACCACGGAAGTGAAGGTTTACCCACCGCCTGTGCATTTCCTGCAGCAACAGGTTCCATGGTGTAATGGTTAGCACTCTGGACTCTGAATCCAGCGATCCGAGTTCAAATCTCGGTGGAACCTGTAAACCTTTTTTTTTTGTGTGTGTGTGTGCTTCTCTGGAAAAACTACAGAGTGCACCAGACAGGAAGAGAACATGCTCTGAGAAAACCCAACTAAGCAGTGGAGAAGTGGATTGAGGGTGAAAGCAAACACAGCTGACTGTAAACTTTGACCCACTGCCAAACGTGGTTTCCTGCTTTGTGAGAGGAAAGTGAGAGGGGAAGATATGCAGCCCAGCCCTCGCTGTTGAGCTTTAAGGCTGACTAACCATTGCTGCGGATATTTAGGACTTACAGGCCGTAGTGAGTTTTTATTAATGTGTAGCGTGTTAATCTTACAAGAGAGTCAAGGCAACACGAACTGCAAATCTCTAACTAAAATTTCACTGCACAGAAATGCTAAGACTGGATTAATGTGCTAAAAGGTCGGAATTTAAATAATCAGAAATTGGCTCAGGGAAGTGAGTGAGTAAACAGACAGCTGACATTAAATTATACACTGTCAGTTTAATAATTCTGGACAAAATCCCGAATGAAAGTTTAATCCAATCAAATAGCTGCATATTTTATCACCAAGTCATATCAATCACCACAACATAACAACAGATTTTGTTCATTCAAACCAAAATTCAGGAGCATTTTCTAATTTGGCATGCATCTGAGTTTGTTATTATAAGAAGTGAATTTGCTATTGCATGTTTTCACTAGTTGGGCTGTATTTGCAATTATTAATCAACAGCACAAAATGTCTCATATGGCCCTGCTGTTCAGCTAGGTGTGTATCGATTTAGGGGAAAAAAAGCACACAATGTAAAAAAGTAATATATTCTCACATTTAAGTGGAAAAATAACCCCACCTTGGTTGTGTAATTTTTCTTTTCTTCCTACAGTGACCGTAGTATACCGTCATAGAAACTCCACTGGAAAAAAAGTGGAATTATCTCACTCCACGTTTCACACAGTTTAACTGAATCTTGACTCATTGTTTAATTTCCTGACTTTGGTCTACTTGCTCTCGGACCTCTCACTTTACCGGATGCTCAGGCTAGAAGTTCTCACCTCCCCAGAAGCACTGAGCTCACAGGGTTCATCCAACTGCACCTAAGAAGACAGGTGTGAAAGCTCCCCGGCTTAACTCAGCCCTGCACCTTTTCATTTCTGTTGCCCGCGTGCTGATCCCAGTGTGTGTCAACAGCAGCAGCTCCAGCAGTAAACCTATAGGCCCAGACACAGCATGACTTATTCATGTCTCTGTGAGACTGCAGGAAACTGGAGATCCGTGAGGCTCCATTCCAGCTCACAGGGTGTCACTCAAACCCCAGCTGCCGCATTCCAGAAGCAGGAGAGACAGTACGGAAAAGGACAAAAAAATTAACAGGGGTTGGACAAGAATGTATGTGTGTGTGTGTGTGTGTATGTGTGTGTGTGTGTGTTTGTGAACATGTTTGCTCCTTTGTTCACATGAGGCTTTTTATTACTGATGTGCTGTGAGTGAGTCAATGAGCTAAATATAAATGTGCCATCAGCACTGCAGCAGTCTCTCCTCCATTTATCCATTAAACAATCTCCTCTTCCTTCTATAATGAAACATCTCACCACCTATCCCCGTGCACACAAGGTTTCCTAACCAAAAGGTCTCCAACACACACACACACACACACACACGGTGCAGAACATATTTTAAGGGGCATGAGAATTTCCTTTGACTATCTATTGTGTTTTACAGCTGTTAATTTCCCATTAGGGATGTTCAGGGTTTCGAGGGCCGATCCCGATCACCAATCTTTTTTTTCAGGATCAGCCGATACCAATAATGTACTTTTTTTTTTCCCAAAAAATTTTGACCCTAACTGTAACTGCTGTCTCTTCTTGAAAGTGAAGTTACCAATACTACTGTACCCATATTATTACACTGTTATTACATTTTCTTATGGCTTAGAAAAAGGTTGGCCATTACTGAACACATCCCATGACAAGGCCCTCCAAATATTATACAGTACAGTATAGTAACATTTAAGAGATATATACTTCTGTATATAAAGACAAATGCTAAAAGGCGTGTTTTCAATTTTGCACCCTCTCTTTTACTTAATGAGAAGTCAAAGCGCCAAGTTCACAGAGCCAACGTTGCTTTCTGGGTCTAAAAATTAAACAATGCACCAGGCTTAACATCTACATATGGCGGAAAGAGAATTTTTGTCAATACTGTATATAAAATATTTGTGACAGTCTCATGTGCTGTTTGAGGTACAACCAAATAAAATATCTTGACTTCTTAATCTATATTCATACAGTACCAAAATTGAGATGTGCAATTAAAACGTCAAAGTTCCATCCACAGCAAAGTTAACCATGCTGATTCAGAGGGCACTGCTGCAGCTCAGTGTGCACACCCCGCATCAAAGCTGAGTCCTTACCGCAGCGGCCTGGGTTCAAGTCTGAGCCCAGGCCCTTTGCTGCCTGCCATCCCCTCTCTCTCCCCTGCCTTTCCTGTCTCTTTCTACTGTAAATAAAGCAGAAATGCCAAAAGAGAGGAGAGAGGAGTCCCTCTCTGACACAACAGAAAACCAGAGACATCATGGCCACGACTAGCACATCCACACTATAAATACAGATATGTAAACATAGGTCTCTGTGTTATAGATCGGTTAGCTAGATCAGCCAATTTGGCGAGTACCGACTGTCGCGATGAAAACTGTCTGATTTAAATCAGCGGCTGGGCCATCTGAGTGTCCCTACTTCCCATGCAGGCGCTCAGTTTAGCCTGCTCCTAAATAACCCCCTAACCCAGAAACAAATCCCACACATTTCACATGGTTTGCAACAATAAATAGCAGAGGCAATAAAAACACAAATAATTCAGTCATGTTCTCTTATTTGGATTTTATCCTCTATTCTTTTCCCTGACTCTTCAAGATTTTATTCAAATCAACCAACCATCTGTGAGTGTATATGTGCTCGTCGGTAGAGGCTCATGACTCAAAAAATTGCGGAGGCTTGGTATAATGCATCATAGGCCTCAGCAAACTGTAAGGTCGAGAATTTGGCCCAAAACTGTAAGGCTAGCAATTGAACTGTACTCAAGACTATAGGAAAAAGTCCAAAAATCTTATGAGGATCAGTCTCTCAGTCCACTGTGGACCAGCCTCCATGCTTTTGCAGCTATGCACGTATAGTATATTCACATTGTACATTGATTTTATGTTACCTTGATCTGTTGTCTACGCAGCATTGCTAGTTCCCTCATGTCTCTGAAGGGCTGCAGCAGGTACTGGTACAGCTGTGTGGAGGCCTCCAATAAGCCTCCATATGCCCGGTCTTCCTCCTCATACACCTCCAACAGCTCCACCATACTGTCCATGGTCCTGTGCTTCTCCAGCAACTGCATCATACACACACACACCATCAGAACAGGAGAATGAGAATGAAATACAGACAAATATACTCAAGATGAAGTGACATTTAAAATC
Source organism: Myripristis jacobus (assembly GCA_900302555.1). Classification (NCBI taxonomy): domain Eukaryota; kingdom Metazoa; phylum Chordata; class Actinopteri; order Holocentriformes; family Holocentridae; genus Myripristis; species Myripristis jacobus. The sequence continues at coordinate 22,792 of OMLB01062338.1, forward strand.
TGTTGGTACACCGATAGAAAGGAACTCACAAAATATATTGTTTTTAATTTATAGACTTCAGAGTCAAATAGTTTGTCACAAAATACAATATAACAATGGCAGACAGCCATGCAGGCAATCAAATCAAAGCATATGAAATACAGGACATCTTTCATTGTTACTCAGCACAGAATGGACAATTGTTTTTCATTGGCACTGAGGTCAAGTGCTTTGTGTGGCTGTAAATAATATGGGTGTATGTCTGAGTGCTGTCTCCAAGTGAACAGTACATGGCTGGACAGAGCGGGGCCCTCTCTGCTGCTGGGAATAAGATCGATATGCATGCACGTTTCTGTCAGACCAAACAATCCCGCAGGCCACCAGTGAGCATTGAAAAAGCCATCAACTTAGCCCTCAAATGGAGTGGAATGATCAATAGGCCACTGTGTGTGTGCATGTGTGCGTGTGTGTGTGTGTATGTGTGTGTGTGTGTGTGTGCGCGCGCATAAGTGTGTAAGAGCTACCACCAAACACACTCCTCCAGAGTGAATGCCACTGTGACTTTGTTTAAATTGACTCAACAGCACTGTGACTGCAGACACAAAAACGTGGACTGTGATGAAATGCCAAACGAGATCAACGGCTCCTCCTTCGTCTTTCAACATGAACACACCTTAGAACAAACTGGAAATCCCATACAGTGACTGACATTTATCCAAACAATCGGAGCTGATTAGCCTAGGTTGGTTGGTGCAGACTCTGAGACTGATAGCTCTGCTGTTGGCTGTTTGATGTTTCTTGTTCAGGAAGGGCAGTGAGGCACAGCTTCCTGTGTCTGGTTTTCTGTCTCTCTTCATTGTGTGTGTGTGTGTGTGTGTGCATGCCTTTCTGTGTGTGCAGTGTTTTCCCTGCCATTATAAGACTTAGGTGCAGCACCCGAGTGTTTCTGCACAGAGCCCAAGTTGATTGAATTGTATGGAAGGAAAAGGTTTTTAGTACAAAAAGCTAATGATAAAAAATCTACCAGATAAAAACATTTTGCCTGTCAGTCTGTGGATACACACCCTCCCAGGTGGACCCTCGCACGAATGTGAACGAGTCAAATATGAACTTGCATTTTCACAGAAAAGGTTTGTTATGCGACCATTTTGGTTGCAGTCTAGTAGCTCTGCCTTTGCTAATGTTCCAGAAAACCACAGTCAGGTCAGCTGTGGTTTCAGATGAGAGACAGAGACGGCAGCGGTGGTCGAGCGAGCTAAAGAGGGAATGAAGAGAGGGAGTGGCAGTGGCAAGAACAAAGGGGTGAATCACAGACATAAAATGTTATTTTCTGATTGTTTCATGGAGGTTATGTTCTAGAGCACAAATAAACACGCTCACACCTCCGCACAATCCTGCGTGATCAGTGACGGATTGAATGTGAATGCAGTGTCTCTCCCACTGTCTCACACACAAACACATAGCGGACCCTCCGCCCCATGTTCACCAGTGACACAGCACCTAAGCAATCTAAAAAGCCAGGGAAAACCCTGGTGTGTTTGCATTCTGTGCGAATGGGAGTGGGTGTGGGACTGATATAGGATGGAAAGAGTCGTGGGTGATTCGTCTCTGTTCCTCACAGACTCCTTTCACTGCCAAAAACAGAGCTGGGAGGAAACGCCTTGGCCAAATACTCACATAAACACACCACATCACAATAAATGGATGCAGATTCTGGTCTATCTCTGCCTTTTGCACAAACTGTAAACTCACACGCAGATATCAACACATTGTGAGCTTGCTACACTTAATGCTGGAGACACTGTAAGCTTAAAGCTTTATGCTCTCATTCTCCTCTTCCCTCCCCAAGGAACTCTTGTACTGTCTGGCTCCAAGAGTCAAGGCCGCACTCCAAGACCATTGATCAGTAGGATAATTTGAGAGCAAGTGAGTAACAGTACAATGTATGTTTATATTAAGAGCAGTTAATCAATCATTGGCTGCTGCTGGTATGTAAGCCAAGCTGCTGCTGCAGGTACCTGCACTATGCATATACATCTGGAGCACATCTTACTGTCTGTCAGATCCTGTGTTTGGTAAGTCTACGCTAATTGCTGACTGATCGTTTAATTATTGGGACTGAGGGACTATTGCCTAGATTAAATATAAAATACCTTTACTGAAGTGTTTTAGAACATAAGAATTTAAAGAACCTTTTCCAGTACAACTTTGAAAATCATATGTAAACCTCAGGTATCAGTCATTTAAATAGAAATGAGCCATTACGTTTTAAAACAAAATAATACAAGGCCAATCCAATCCAATATATCAGGATGTAAATAAATCCAACAGGGTGAAGGGGTTCTTGCTCTTGTTTATGTTGCTGTTTGTTTGTTTTGCACCATACTGCTGGGCCTTTGGTCTGATAGTTCACTCCTCTGTCAATCCCTATAGTCGACCTGGCATGTCATCACACACAAGAGAGTGAGAATACAGAGATACAGAGAAATATATACAGGTGCAGAGAAAGAAATCCAATATAACATCAGATATTAAGTAACTCAGAGTCATTAAAAATTGAAATACAGTGTGTCACCCAAGTCCTGATGTTATAAATAACCAAGAGTGGCCCGATACCAATGGTGGTGACACTATATTCTGAATAATTAGGACACATTAAATGCTGACAGTCTGCAAAGTCATGTTAGCAACCTATAAATCTATCAGCCAGCCTATCAGTGAGTCTATTGCTGCTATTCTCAAAGACGATGACTTGGCACATTATTTTGGCAAACAGGCAGATCCTAAAAGGACAAATGTGCCTGGACATGTGCCGAATCTTGTCAAAATTCTGTGTGTGCACTTGATCCTGTCAGCTGTGTAAGCAACAGTCATGCTGAGTATACAATATTCCATGCAGGAAGTGTTTATAGTTACACATAATTTCGCAAATTCTTATCAGCTAGTCGATGGGTTTGCTCCTCCTAAGTTATTATGTTCTATATAAATGCCTGCATCTGAATCCATTATTAGATAATGAACACAATTTCCTTGCCAACTGTCTCATCAGTGAGTAGTGGTTAGATGACAGATGCTCTCATTTCTCTCTCTATATTTTGTCCCCCACTGTGCTTCTAGATGCTAGATTGCATGTATACATTGTTCCACAGGATGCATCCGGGACATCTGGTGGCCTCATCTCCCTCACAGACCTCCCAGATGGTTCCTTTCATCTTTCACCTATTCATGTAGGATTCAAGCTAAGTTGGCATTTTTTTTTTTTATCCTTTTGAACATCATGCTCACAGTCGAGCTTACCAAGAATGTCCCCCTTGCACACATGCAAAGAAGCGTTACTTGACAAAGTTACAAATGACACATTTATTATAAATTCACAGTTCTGGGCAAACACAGTTCTGGGCAAGATATGCCCACTGACTGGTTGGAAAATTTGTTGGACATATTGCCTATTCACTAAAACAGCTTTGAAATGACAGCTGCAAAATCCTTTACCCAACCTTATGTGGGCATATCTTGCCCAAAGCTGTATTGGAATTCATTAATGAGGCATCAATGAGAGTTTAGGATCATTTGGTCTAGTTGATTGTCTTTTTCTTCACAGAATAAAGTTAATTCATCATTTTAGGCTGACTTCAATCTTGATCTTTAATCTTTATAGCATATCTTACTAGGTATTCTCAAAATCAGATCAAGAAATCGTCACACCTTACATAGTTTACATAATCATATACCACTGTCAAAATCACGGGAGATAGGCCCCTTTGTAACTGAATACAAGCAAAATGTGCCACCAAATACATGTGATCTTGCAATGGACTAGCTGTGGCACAGCTTTACATGTTAATCTCATTTGATATGCTGCTTTGTTTTATACTTACACTACAGCCTTCCAAGTGTTTGTTTTTCTGTTTTGACTTAATATTTACATGGAAGCAGGTGCAGGGAACGCGTGGCTGCCATTGGTCAATGCACTTCAACACCAACTGTTCCACTGGAGCTGCTCATTGGTCAACAGCAACAGACTGGTTGTGCTGGGCAGCTCCCAGGTGTCCATGTGTGGGCTTGTGTGAATTTGAGGCGCTGCAAAAGACCATATCCCTGAATAAATAAGAGAGGCCCTGGCAGGATGCTTCACTCACCTCTTGCAGATGCTTCCTTGCACGGTTGAGAGCCTCCTCGTAGCCGGACTGCCTCAGCTCGCTCAGGCTCTCGTAGTATTCATCCGGGTCGTCGTTTTCCGTGAACAGCACCTGCGACAGGATCTTCCAGCCGCACGTATCGAGCGCGTGGCCCAGGTACACCTGTAAACTGTAGCAGAGCTCGTCCATTTCGGTCTCGGAGACCTCCGCCGAGCCGAACAGCACCGTCCACATCCCCGCCGGCTCCTCAGGGAAGACCGGGAGGCAGGGCTCCAGGTCCGAGTTGACAGAGCACAGCTGCAGGTGGACAGTCCGGAGGTCCTGGAAGGAGAAGAGCCCGGCCCAGCTGCAGTCCTCTCTGCTCAGACTGTCCAGCTCCTCCAGGTCCACGGTGTCCACTGTGGAGGAGGCGGGCTCGTCTTTCAATGAGTCCAGCACCTCACTGTCAGGACTGACCGGGGATGCTGGGGCTTTGCTAACAGCTGGGGTTTTCACAGGGCTTGATTTCGTCGCTGTCGCTGATGGAGACTTCGTTTTGGGGCTGAAGCCTTTGGCTGCAGCTCCCATCACTCCTTTGCTGGGGCTCCTGCTGGTTGCATTATCTTTGACGGGACTTTTGGGCCATTTTGTTTTATCCTCCTCTTGGGTCACCGTCGTCGTTTCCGCCAAAGGGTCCCTTCCAAAGCTTCTCCTCTGCACCGTCCTGTTATGACACGTAATGGCAAATTTGCCCTCCACTTCATTCCAGGCGACGATAAAAACGAATTTGTGTTTTTCCTTTTCTTCAAACGCATTCGGGCGAACGGCTACCCACCCCGACTCTAAATTATCCTCCATTGTGAAGGACATACTTGCAGGATTCAAAGTGATGAGACAAAAATAATGTAGCTGGTCGCACCGACAAACCTACGTAGGCACTCTTGTTTAGGAGTCGAAACGATGCGAGTTACCGTGTTATCGCTGAGTTACCGCGGAGTTACGACGTTGGGAAAAATGCCGTTTTCTCCCCGAGGATATTTTGGCTGACTGGCTATCCTTTGCTCAAGCGGATGGATTTGGAGCAGTGCGGTGTCGTTTCCCATCTCTGGCCCACCTGCTTTCTACTCGAATGTCTTCCTGCCAGTCCCTGCCTCTTACATTTAGCTTTTTCATCAGCTTTCCGACAACGCACGATTCACATCTATACATCATGCGACCGTTTGTTTACCAGCTCCGGCCGTTGATCCCTCCGTCAGCTGTGCTCCGTTATCCCCGATCCCTCGGCTCCTGAGCCCCCTTCTCATCACAAACTGGAAGCGGGGTCTAAAAACGACGTGCATCCTTCAGATACCACTGTAGGCTGAAACGATTAATAAACACGAGTAGGGGCTTCCT
>OMLB01062340.1:0-22020 GCA_900302555.1 Myripristis jacobus
TCCCTGCAGTAATGATAATCACAGGGTACGTTCTGCAGAGTGAAACTACATGGTAGTGAGGACTGTGGACAGGAGGATAAGGCAGGCATTTTGTCATCCTGAAACCATGTTTTCTCTCACCAACCTTAATCTCGATCTCTCTCTCTCTCTCTCTCTCTCTCTCTGTATATATATATATGTATATATATATATACACTGCTCAAAAAAATAAGTGAACGCATGATCATCAGAATGTAACTCCAAGTCAATCAAAGTCCTGTTATATCAAGCTGCCCAGTTAGGAAACATCACTGATTGTGAATCAATTTCACCTGCTGTTGTGTAAATTGGACAGACAACAGGTGGAAAGGAGAGGCAATTAGCAAGACAACCCCTATAAAGGAATGGTTTTGTAGGTGGTGGCCACAGACCATTCTGCCCACTGCATCATTTCTGATTGATCCTTGGCTAGTTTTGCATTTTTCCAGTGCCCTCTCCACTAGTGGTTTCATGAGGCAGTATCTGCAGCCCACAGAAGTTGCTCAGGTAGTGCAGCTACTCCAAGATGGTACATCCATACGCGCAGCTGAACCAGAAGAGGTGGAGGGGGCCGTAGGAGGGCAACAACCCAGCAGCAGGACCGCTATCTGCTTCTTTGTGCAAGGAGGAACAGGAGGAGCACTGGCAGAGCCCTCCAAAATGACCCCCAGCAGGCCACTGGTGTGCATATTTCTGCCCAAACTGTCAGAGACAGACTCCATGAGGATGGCATGAGGGCCTGACGTCCTCTAGTGGGACCTGTGCTCACACCCCAGCACTGTGCAGCCCGATTGGCCATTGCCAGAGAACACCATAATTGGCAGATTCGCCCTGTTGGCGCCCTTTTCTCTTCACAGATGAGAGCAGGTTCAAACTGAGCACATGTGACAGACGTGACAGAGTCTGGTGACGCCGAGGAGAATGTTATGCTGCCTGCAACATCCTCCAGTATGACTGGTTTGGTGGTGGGTCAGTGATGGTCTGGGGAGGCATATCCTTGGAGGGCCGCACAGACCTCCACGTGCTAGCCAGAAGTACCCTGACTGCTGTTAGGTACCGGGATGAGATCCTCAGACCCATTGTCAGACCATATGCTGGTGCAGTGGGCCCTGGGTTCCTTCTGTTGCATGACAATGCCCGGCCTCATGTGGCTGGAGTGTGTCAGCATTTCCTGTATGATGAAGGCATTGATGCTATTGACTGGCCCGACTGCTCCCCAGACCTGAATCCAATCGAGCACCTCTGGGACATCATGTATCGAAGCATCCACCGCCGCCACATCGCCCCACAGACTGTCCAGGAGCTGACTGATGCCCTGATCCAGGTCTGGGAGGAGATCCCCCAGGAGACCATCCGTTGTCTCATCAGGAGCATGCCCAGACGTTGTAGGGAATGCATACAGGCACGTGGAGGCCATACACACTACTGAGCCACATTATGAGTGGTCTAGGGTAAGCGCTGACTGCAGAGACAGAGACGCTGGCATGACTGACCTGAAATTTAGATACATTTATCTGTAGAATGTGATGTTTTAGAGAACATCTGAATGAAGCTGAAGAGATGAAGGGGTGAAGTGAGAGGAGAGAGCGCTGGTTTTCTACTGTACGAGTGGGCGGAGCTACATTCTGGTTTGGAATTTGACAGAGAGAGAAGAGCTGGAAAAACAGCAAAATGGTGGGACCTAGCAACTTGGTTAGGTTTATATACTCATACTTTATATAATTAAATATAATTAAACAAAAGTCTCAATCAAGCACATGGGTTAGAGGTTTTCAAATCATTTATTGCACATTTGCAATAAGAAATTTGCAATATGTGCATTTCTAAAAAAAAAACAAACAAAAAAACATGGTTATCTTAGTTTTATTTTATTTCCTTCCATATATTTTCATGTATGGAGACCAATGGAAACTTAATCTTGACATATCTTATTAACATTATGGACTGTCAAGTGCAAGTAATGTAATAACTAATGCTGTAATGTACATCTGCATCTTTAGATGGATCTATCAATGGCATTTTGCCTGCCCCACTTTCTACCATGTAAAGAATCTGTCAGTGCATATATATGTAATTTCATGCATAAAAATTGCACTTGTTTAGTTAAGCTTTTTTACAAATTTTTGCATGCCCCTGAAGACACCCTACATATGTGGTGTGTGTGAATATGAAAAAAAGTAGTTTACTTCTCCGGCAGAAGAGCTGGGAGAAGTTGCTGGACATCATCACAGTCACAGTATTGTGGAGAACAAAGTGTAGTGTGTAACCATGGAGACCATACTCTGGGTCTATGTCATCAAAAGGCGCTTTCTCCACTGGGTCATAGTAGGGGCTAGAGGGGGAAAAGATGATAAAAATGAGAGGAAGCCTGAAGTGAGTGGAGAGCATTATGAAGGCACTGCAGAGGACATTTTTGTTACTGTTTAACTGTATTCATACTGTGCTGCAGCATTGTGCTTTCACCAGCAACCAGGAGAGGGGGATGTGTCCACACTATGTAGGTCTGACACACACATAAGGGGCAGCAGTATAACCATTTAATAGTTTACACATTAGTTTCTTCCTATATATGTAACAATCGAACAAAATAAAAAAGTAGATCCTGGTAACACTTTGATTGTGGGAAAAGATTTTTCAGGTGACACAGGCTTGCCAATAACATGAACAAAAAACAATATCCTGCTCTAAACTGTCAAACCCCAAAGGCAGAAATGCCCTTGAAGCATCACAGGCACTTGGGTTTTCAAATTGTTAGTACAATAGTGTGCTTGAACACACACTAAAACCATTGAGTGGCAAGTCAAACCTCCTTGATGTGTCGGCTCAAAACTTGTCTTGAATTAGGAGTGTCAACAGAAGACCTCTTTAAGAGTTCACAAATAGTATTTCAGGAACCACAATGCCCTTTAACGTATTTCCAGGCTATATGACTTACAGTGATGATTCAGTGGCAGCAAACTGACCAGGCAATTCAGCTAGCAGAATACATCTGTTCACATGTATACAAAAAACTACTATGTGGTCAAGCTCAGTAGTTCTTAATCACGTGCCACTGCATGTGCAAATTTCATTTCAGCCAAACATTTCAGTGGCAGATTTCGCCAATTAATTATCCCTGTTCTGGCTGAAAATCTGATAGTCACATTATCCATTGTGGTGGTGAAATGCAGGTGCCAAAGCTGCTGACACCTCAAATCTCATGCCTGCAGTGCATCACTGATGGGTCACGTCAGAAGCATCAAACGACTCGTGTCAATTATCGCATCCTTTGCATTCGGGCCCTAACCATCTGTTAGCAATGCAGTGCTCGCCATTTTAATGAATGAATAGGAGGTGCCTACAGAGTGTAGCCTACCAAGCGGAGGATCCCAGGAGACTTTTCTCCATCAGCCGGTGGAAGTGGAGGCTCACCATGACGAACGCAACAGAGCACTGACCCTGCAGAGACAACAGCCAGCTAGATTAGCTTTTCTGCATAATGTACAACTGCAATATTTGTTGCATGACAGATGATTTAAAATATTTAGCTGCCTTATTCCAAGTGATCTGCATACTTACCCACATTAATTTAACAAATAAGCAAATATGCCATTGTTGAGAATTTACCCTCCAGATGCCAATGATGATGCCAGGCTGCAGATGTATCAGTTTGACCAGTCCATCATTGCCAATAACCTGTGCACTTTGAGTCTTCATGTCAAACTTGGCCATGAGGGACCGCCAGCCAGATCTGACAGGCAAAAAGGGGAAGAAAAAAAAAAAACTTTTGATCAAGAAGAGAAGAGAAGCGAAGGAAAGAGAGGAAGCTGTCTTACCTCTGTAGGGTGGGGCAGTTGAGACTCATCCTCCTCTTCATACCATGCAGTTGAAGGGTGGAAATATGGTTGTACAGCGGCCAGCCATCTCCGCTCCAGCAGAGAACCACCGAGGACTGAAAGTAGTGAGCTTGAGCTTGCTCAAAAGTGCGCTCACACCCTGACTTATCAGATACTGTGAGCTCCCAGCTCACATGCAAGTTTCTAAAACAAGATAACACAATGCAGAGACATTAGATGGCTGGGGTATTGCAATAAAAAACAAATATTTGAACTTAAAACATTGTACATAAATTGTCCAATACACTGTGCATCTCAAATCAACATTTTAATCACACAAAGTGAGTTTAATGTTAATTTTATGTTTTATTTTGACAGCAGTTGGATGTACTGTGACTCTGGTAACGCTGCACTTGCTAATGAAATGATATGCAATAGCTGGAATAAAACCACAGCTGTTGTGATAAATCTCCTGATCCAGTTCTGTCCAAACTGTGATTCAGGGGTGCCCCCACTGTGATGCAGCCAGAGTCTAGCTGAGGCAACATCCAATATCAATTAAATAGAGGAATAAAAGTAAAAACCAGAACAGCCTAGGAGGCCCCAGGTGACCCGAGGGATTTCACTCCCCATTGTCTGTATGTCTGATGTCTTGTGAAATGATTATTACCAAGGTAAATCGCATCCTCCCGCGTGTCTCTAACAGACAAACCCCCACAGGGAATTGTCTGGGTTGTTGGGGGGAGGGAGGAAGAGGAAGGTGTGTGTGTGTGGGTGTGTACGGGTTGGGTGGTGGTGATGGGAAGGGGGGGTCCAAGTAATTTATTTCAACAATTCAGACAGCCTCTGCAAGGAACACAATTATTTCTACTTCCCCTCTGTACCACAGCGGCTGCCACAAAACTCAAAATTGAGTGCTGCACAGCCTCTAATCAGAGGTTATAAAAACACAGCAGAAACCACGGTGGAGACGGTGAGGGAGCTTTCCCCTGTGAGCTGGCATCCCCCTGAGCACACATTGCATTCAGACAGAGACCTCCTTTCTCACCTTTAATAAGGAAGTGTCATTAAGTGGAAGAGGAAAAACAAACCATGCTTTGTTTTTGATTGCCAGCAGCTTGGATCGTCCTCTGGTTTCTACCCTTAAACTGTCATAACAGCCAGGCTGGATCTCCACAGTTTAACTCTGCAGTGTGAGCCAGAAACGGTGCAAAAAAGCGGGGGTTCCCAAGACAGCTCACAGAGTTACTTCCCATTGTTAAACAGCCAGGCGTGTGAAACAGATGACAAATACTGTTTATTTTATAAGGTATGGGTCAACATGAGGTCAACCAAAAACATTGATTTGTTTGTCCTACATAAAAAATGCCACTGAAAGAAGATACACCAACAAAACTATGTGACATATTAAGACTTCAAAAGGATTCTCAAGAGGAATACTTTGCCATTAACTGAGAGCTACTCCATTTTTAACTACATAAACAAAATAGCTGAGTGGTTAAAATGTTGGACAATACATGGTGAACACTTGATTAGCTGAACTTGGAACTGAGACTTTTAAGTGTTTGACATGAAAAATCAAGTGCATAGTACATCATGCTGTCATACAATTCAGACAGTTTTCAGAAGCAAATTTGCCTGGGTCTTCTCTTACCTGAGCACCCACTGCGTTTGGCTGGGCAACCCAGTGCAGGGGCTGATCATTTGAAGCTCTCTCTTCCACCTGTACACATCATGTCCAGCTATGGCCCTGAAGTACTGCCTCTTCCAGTAACCCACAGGCCTTTCCTGCACCACCACTGTTCCCAACTTCAGCACCACCTCATCCACGCCGCTTGGTTTCCACCTTTTACTCTTGCCAAACTCTGATATGTACTTCTGGTGCCAAATTATACTACAGTCAAAAAGACACAGACATGTGGAGATAAGTACAGTATGACTGCTGTGAGAAGAAACAACAGATATAATTTAATAAACAAATGATCAAAAGACTTTCATTTCTGGCATGCTATTTCCTTACAGGGCTCACACTCTTAAGACATGCAAATTTCCCCTCACTTTTTCTGAAAGGCACAGCTTCCAATTATGGTATTTCCTGTTAAGTAAGCCTTCCATAAAAGTCCCTGATAGTCCTGGACAAAAGAAGAAGATTGTTTGGACGTCCCTGTCTTCAAGGGAGTTGTCAATAATTTGTTATTTCAGAAAATCACTGACTTGCAGGAATGCTGTTCTTTCCTACTGATGAAGTTATGAGTTATTGATTAAAATCCTTTAAATTCTTTTTAATGTTTAACTGTGTTGACTGCATTTATGAGACCTTGATCAGACATACTCATCATTGGCGAGCTGATAGAAGAGCTTGCTGACGTGGCTGAGGCAGAAAAGAGAGGAGGCATCCAGGTATGACAGTATCTTAATCAGGATCTCTGATGGCAGTCTGAGGAAAAAGTAATTAAACATCACTACAATTAATTGACACCAATGTTTTCATGCCACCTGTGGTTCAGCACACAGTTCTTTTCTTTAGGGGCATTAGTACATCAAACAAGCTACTCTGAAATGCAGTGCTGCACTTCCTGAGGCAATTTAACCACCTGACCAATGTTAAGTAATAATGTTTCCATTTAGCTACTTGGTATGGAACCCACAACGGTAACCAAAGAAAATATATGCCTCAGCAACATACTGATATTATGATACTATATTATGGAGTGTACTGTACTTTAGCATCTTTGTCATGTGCTGCAATGTATATATTCTGCTTCATGTTATGGCTTATACCGGTCCTTACTGTATTAAATGCACTCATACTTGTATTAGAATAGATTTTTTTTAACCACTAACGTCCATGTAAAAAACATTTAATCCACGGCGTTAGAATTTTCACATTTACCATTTCAAGTGTCTTTGTTTCTTGTACAGTGCCGTGTGGCAGAACACACCCACTTTCACCGGTCAGCCTTCAGCAGGTCAGAGCGTTGGTAGCAATGGAGATGGGTAAACAGACGAATGTAGCGCAAGGCTTAATGTCTATTTGAATGTTTATGATTCTGCAATGCTAAAACCTGGAAAATTACCATAATCTTACAAAATATTAAAATACGTTTTTTCCCGCACTTTTTAAAATTTTTATTTCATTGTAAAGTCATGAAATTAAATATGCTGTGAGGTAGAGCCGTAGGGTTTCCATGCACTTTAGTCAACCACACACAAAATCAAGAAACATCTGCTGTAATCTGTTTGATTTTACTTTCATAAAAACTTACAAATGATTGGGTGGATGTGCGTGTTTAAATGAGTGAAACAGGTCACCAACACTCGACTTGACACTACTTGAACAGAACACAAGATTGGCAGCAAGCAAAGTAAAGAAGACAGTTTATAAGCACTGCAAAATAAAAATAAAAGTGTCAAATAGACTTATTTACTAATGCCTAACACCCCTCCTGCAGGATAGGCCACCGACAAGGGATTTCCAGACTTCGCAGTCATTAGCTTTCTTTTCTATCTGATACCAGGTGTATCCCAGTTGTTTGAAGTCTACCTGGAGATCCTGTCGCCAGGTGTTCTTTGGCCGGCCTCTTTTCCTCTTCCCTTGAGAATTTTCTTGTCAGAGTTTGTCTGGTGGTGTTTGATGCTGTTTTTTGTTGGGTGTGCCCGATCCATCTCGATTTCGTTTGCTGCTGGTAACTGTTATATGCTCGTCCACAGATCGTTATTGTTGATTTTGTCTGGCCAGTGGATATTAAGAATTCTTCTTAGGCAGTTGTTGATAAAAGTTTACACTTTATTGATTGCGGTCTTCGACATTCTCCAGGTCTCGGTGCGATAAAGCAGCACTGATTTTATATTCGAGTGTATGATTGTTATTTTTGTTCGTTGCAGTATCACTCTCGAGCACCAGATGTTCTTGAGCTGTCAGAGGGCTGTCTGTCCTTGACTTGCATATTCTTGCTTTGACATCTGCATACCTCCCTGTTTGTCAGTGACACTCCCCAAGGAGTTAAAGGACGGACTTAGCTTCTTCGAGCCCGCTGTCTTCAAGTGTGATTGGTTCAACACTAGTTGCATTCACCCTTATGATCTTTGTCTTTCCGTTATGGATGTTAAGTCTTATTTGAGGAAGTAGCTGCAAGTGTTGTGGTCTTATCCTGCATCTGATGGTGGCTGTGTCAAATGGACTGTTAGGGCTCTTTAAAAATACTTTATAAGTCGCTGCAGTGTGAATGTTATTGTGTATAAAAGATGCACTTTAATTGTTTTTTGGATTGAACAGCTGAGGTGTGCTCGTGTTTGTATGCAGTGGACAGCAGGGCTCCTGGGAACCCAGAGGTATGTAAAACTCTACAGTTTAGTCTGTACAATGGCAAAACTGGGAAAATAAGATTTAGGTTGAAAATAATCAGAATTATTCTTTAAGTTTAAACTTCTTTAATAGTTAGCCTAACTGATCACTGCCACATGGTGCCACCAACGCGCAAAGTAGCTGAGCAGAGTTTATTCAATTCTACAAGCATAGCATAAAGTGACAAAACAGCTGAGAGGTGATGACATGCAACACGTCACAAGCTGCACTCAAATCCACAACACTGCCGGTTCATAGTAGTGATGATACTGTGTGCCCTTTAACCCAGAGGGTCACAAAGAATCCCAAGACCCATCTTTTCACAAATCAAGCAGAAAATTTTACCCCGAAGCTCCTATCATTTGATTAACCCTCAGAGTCAGAGAATGTCCTGTTAGCCTGTGTTGACAGGGAATTCCTCTAAATGCATTTCCATATCTCCATCTGCAGACTACTGCACAACTGATAGGGAATTTAATAAGGAGTCTTAACATCTACATCATCCATGTCGCTTGTAATAAAAATGTCAGAACATCTAATGGCTATATCTAAACTACATACCTGCAAATATATGTCATACTCTGACAGGATAGGTGAGATAGGTGGTTCAATCTAACATTTGTGGGCAGTAAATGTTCAAATTGCAAAAATGTGGTTTAGACATTAAACTAAATGCTTGCTAGCACACTGAAATAGGATATGGCTTTGTTTAGGTGAGTCATAATAATATGTTTGACTAATCTCAGGTGGAAGTGATGGGTATTATGAATACATGGGAGCTGCTGTTATACATACATAGAATAAACCTGCACTCTGCTATGTAGTCTTGCCAATGACTAAGCAGCAGGATGTCAGGTAGAAAATGGTGTGAGGGTTTTTCTACATTTACTGTATACATCTATATTTCTGCCTGAAGTTATAATTATTAAAAAAGAAAGTGATCTGCAAGACTAGAAAGCACAGTGCCAGTTTCTTCTATATATGTATGAAGCCCTGAGTGATCAATTGAGTGAGTCTGATTTGTACTCGCATCTACCTATCGTTTAAGGGTTTGTCCTGCCTATAGCGAAGGGAAGTTGTGTGTAATAAAGCAATAACACTGTTGCATCTTATGTTTTTATGTTTTCAGTCTTTGTATTCCACTCTTGTTCTGCAGCTTAATCCGATAATAACAGTCTCGGCAGCTTGGTGAAAACAGCCAGCAAGGCTGCTGACACTGAGCCAAGCATATGGTGACTAAGGCCAATATTGCTGACTGACCTTGTTGCCCCCTTAACCATGGATGGCCCCTTGGTGTCTATTTAGAGAGGCTAAACTCACGTGTAAAATAAACAGGAATACACTTTACTGTATCCCCACTTGCAATTACATAGCTTAACTCGGACATGTAGGCTACTGAACTGTTTTACGCCTGTATTGATTCTACTGAGCTTTTGTTGTTTTCATTAAACCATTAAAGCATTGCCTGCAAACCATTTTCCTTAAAAGGACGATAAAGTCTGAACTTCCAACGGGACAGTTTCTGCCCACTGACCGTCAATGTGGTAAATGCGTTTTTCGGACTACTGTGGTTTCGGATGAAATGACATCCCAACACAAACGTCTTCACATCTTACCTTTGAATAGAGGTCCGAGTGGATGCCCGATGTGATTTCTTAGCGGGTCTGGGCAAGCGCACGGTGGAGACACCTGCATTTCGTGATGCCATGTGCCCACCTGGCTGCGACCCATCACACCTGTAACGATATGAGATGAATGCATTTGTAAAATAATAAGAGCAACACTTGTTGGAGTGGACGTCAGTGTCTCTGGTAGTGACTACGCTGCTATGACGGCGGTTAACTTGAAATTTCCATTTGGTTTGCGCGTCGCGGAGTTATCGCTAGCTAACTTCTTAAATGATTTGCACTTTGGCAGGCATGGCAACGGGACGACACTTGTTGCTTCACCTTTGAAAACTGGATAAGTCTTTGGGCGGCTTTTTCCCAGAGCGTTTGTTCCTCTTTCTGGTCCACTTTTCTTGAGCTGGAAGTGGCCGCGCAGGTTTTCCCTCCGAGCCGAGGCTCAACAAGGTTTGCTTGCGTCTAGTCGCCATGGTGAGTGTGCGTCAAGTGCACGAAGTAACGTACAACTTCCGGTGAAGCCTTCAAAATTAAAGCGCAGGAACTTGTCATGCCAACTTGATGGCCACAGACAATTGATGATTCAACTTCATTTCAGGCAGTGTGCTTTGTTTCTTTCAAAAGGCAGCATGAAGGTACAACTGATTTTTATATGCACACGTCAACAGTTGGAAAAATACATAATATTCAGATGCAATTTCTTACGTAACATACCATCTAAACATTTAATTCTATGTACACAATGAGAATAAAGGCTTCTATTCTATTCTATTTATGGCAACCATTTAAGCTTCCTGTGTAAGTTGCCGAGCCAAGGCGACACCTGATTTCGTTTTTTGAACATCCTGTCAGAGAGTGCGCAGGTGCTATTTCTAGTTGCTAATTACAATCAGGATTTGGCAGCCGGTGTCTGGAAAATGAGGAAACTCTACTTTCATTTTTCTTTTCAGAAATGCAAAATACTTCCCAGACAACTTACCCCAAAAAGCCGGTCTAGGTTACAAATCACACACTGGACACATTAAGTCTCATCTCAGGATTGATCGTAATCAGTATATTCTGTTCTGAATAAAAGATAAAAAATTAACTTTAAAAAATGAAACCCTACCACCAAATTGTTGGCTACTGCTGTATTGGTGTTGCCCCTCATCTTGCCGGCCAGCACTGAAATACGGAGCCATTATGGGTTCAAAACAGGCTGCAAGATGGCTCGCAATAGGGTTTGAATGCAAATTCATGGTGGCCTCACTTGTGTGCCCATTTGAGCATAAACAGGGATCTGACTGGTAAATATAACGCCCATGTTGGCCTCACTGGATTTTTTTTTTTTTTTTTAGAAATATCTCAAGCCTATTTTAACTTTCTTTTTTTCCGTATTCATCATATTTCAATTCATCAGTTAATCAAATATATATTTCAATACCATGTGGAGCTCCCTTAGGCTGTTCACTATTATCACAATTTAAAGCAGAAGCTATCATAAATAGGCCCTTTGGCCTAAGTCCATTTTCCCTGATAAAATCCCACATTTAACCCATATGTGACCCACATGGACATGTTGTGGGCATACATTAGATGGAAAAGCCCACAAAAGTAACTGTATCCTACTGATAACTAAAACTGAAACAATATGATGACGCATTTCAAGAATTTATCTGCCCCAGAAAACTGCCACTTAGACCACAAAACTCTTGACTGTAAAGACAAAAGAGAGATGAACTCAGCATTACTGCCCTTGTAAGGACGAAAATATATAAGAAAATAAAAATAAAAAATAAAAAAAATACATCAATAAACACACAAACAAAAACATCAGTGGGGCCACAAATCTGTTAACAGCTTCAAAATGCAAAATGAAAAACATTGCGGCTGATATCTGACCCCATCTAACTAGCTAGCTCACCCTGGATGGTTTAACAAGGCCCACTGCACTCACTAAAGGCAGGGGGAATTTTGAACATGAGAAAATCTTCAAATAAAATCGCTGCTTAGCTGAACGATGGTGGAAATGGCTACAGCTTTAAACTAAACTGCATGTCCAG
This sequence comes from Myripristis jacobus, assembly GCA_900302555.1. Taxonomy (NCBI): domain Eukaryota; kingdom Metazoa; phylum Chordata; class Actinopteri; order Holocentriformes; family Holocentridae; genus Myripristis; species Myripristis jacobus. The sequence continues at coordinate 11,843 of OMLB01062340.1, forward strand.
GTCCAGTTGTTACTTGCAACTGGACCTGCAGTTTAGCACGTCAGAGACGACTTTGGTATTAATTGAGGGACCAGGTTGAGTTGCTTTGACTTCGTTTTTCAAAATCAAAGTCAAATTAAAATATATGAGCTTGTGTGTTATTTAGTCTGAGACAATCCAATCAATAGTTGTGAGCTTTTACAGACAGCTACAGGAACCGAACTCTGTAAGAGGCTGTGAAAGTTAAGAGAGGTGGCTCAGAGCTGTAAGGGGCATTTTGTGATTAAAGGGCCCAATGGTTTGGTATCTGAAATCAGTAAGGTTGAATATTCATTTGGGAAGACTGAAACACAAAACCTACACATTGGGTGGCTGTCAGTTGAATGGAAACCTTCAGTCGACATCAAGTAAGGCATACAGATTATATGGTGTTATAATTTAATATGGAGACTGAAAAACAAACCTTAGAGAGAGCACCTTGGGAGAATTTCTTCTTCAGTTTATTGTGTCAATCATCCAACATAGTTCCGCACTGTTTTTATTTGTCTCTTTTCTGAAAGTAGAGGTCCTCCCAAAGTCATGCGTGATGGGTCTGTTGTGTTTTACTCTTCAGTATGTAGAGGAACCATCAAGGTCTCATTTGGTTGCAAGTTGCATCCATCTAGGCAGATAAGGTAAGTACAGCAGATAGACTTGGGTTGGAAGTCTGTCTGGTTTGGTTATCTTCTATTTAGCTATTTCAAATAACAAGTTTTGTGTTCATTCTCCAAATTTTGGAGGGCTTTGATGCTCATATATTACTGCCTATAGTCAAACACACACACACAATCACAATAAAAGTTATACCAGTGGCTGTACCAGAACCGTGTTGTTTACTGCAACCTTTTCTCCGTGTTGGATATGTACTCCTCATCAGGGAGACTAGCTGTTAACCCAACACTAGCAGTGAACAAACTGGGAAGATTGATGTCATTTTTCTCCTCACACTCATGCTAAGGTAGAGGTCACATCGTATTGATGGAAGCACAGGAGGCACATAGCACAAAGAAAAATTCTGTCTTTCTCTTCTATCAGCGTTGAAGTGGGAGAAACCTCCCATTGTGTTTCTGAACCTCAGAATGTAACCTCATTTTAGGCATGAAGATACACAGCCTTTCAACATATAGCCACATTAATCATAACGTGGTTATTCTCGACCTCTTGACACACATGATGTGATGAGTGCTCTTGTTGTGGACCACCTTTGCTTTTTTTAATCAGAAAATATGATATTTTGAGCAGAAGCTGAAACAAGGAATGGCTTAAAGACAAACAGTAGCAGGCATAACTTGTTTGAAAGAAACACTGATTTCCTTCCATGCGGACACAGTTAATTCTGACAGACTGATTTCTTAACCAAAGTAATGACTGCTGCATCGAGCAAAATCAAACCCAAGTCATGAGGGGAATCATGCTGTTCATGCACTGTAGGTTACGCAATGAGTTTTGACAACAGAATTATTGGCTTGTGTTGTGAATTGCTCAGAAAAACAATGTCAGTCGGACTGAGGCTAAGTCCCTTTTCATTACAAAAGCAGATGGCTTGCTTTAAGACCCATCATGTGATCGTCCTCTCTGTTCTTGGGAGCCAGTAGGCTCTGCTGGCTGTCAGGGAAAATAACCATAACTTCGTTGTCAGTCTAGCCGATCAGCTTGCCTGATGGAAATGCAGACCCTTTTAGGGCAACGGCAGCCTCTGGTATGGTAATGCCATGTAGACCACATGCCTTTTCCTTGCATGTCCCCGATACTTGACATTTGATGTTTTCTGTAGCTCTGTGTCCTTCTGCAGGCCTGGGGTCAGTCGTGGCTCTTGGATACCTGATGTCACTCTTATGCATGGCTTGTCAGTCAGCTCTGACAGTGTAGTATTTGTCAAATGGGCTTGGGAGAGGGGTGTGGGGACAGACGGACCATGATTAAGTTTAAAATAATGGCTTTTTTTAGTTTTGTAAGTCATCTGGATCATAACACAAGGACATTGCATATTGATGTTGTTGGCTGTCATTCCATATTTAAGCATGTTTGTTTCATGATTTTTCTTGGAAGAAATATGTTTCATGAATTTGTGAAATATTTGCCACTGTCCTTCCCTTCCTATCCCATAGCTATTGGTATTTTATGTATGGGATGTCTTTACATATATTCCTCTACAGTAAGTCCAGCATGCATATTTAGCAGATTCTGCAACAAATCACATCTATCATTTGTTTTGAGATACATATTACTGACTTAATGAATTTGTGTAAATGACATAAAAATTTCCCTTTTTCTATCTATTAATATGACAAATGATGTCAACCTTTCTCTATGAATGTGAGTGTCATGCATAATCCAGCCAATTAGCATATCTTTATGTAGGGAGATTGACAGCTCATTAAAGGGCTAAAGTGAAGGTTCACCACATCTGAAGCCCACTCTCACGCCCTTCAGAGGTGCTGAGCACTGATAAGGACCTCCATACACAGCTCTTCAAAGGATGGTGACATGTCAGGAAAGAACTGCAAAGAAAGGGTAAGGATGGTACAGAGAGGTGCAAGTCCTTGACTGTGAAGTGAGTACTTTTCAAGGTATAAACTCCCTTCAGCCTGCTTATGTTATGTTGGTATGGTGAAATAATGTGCTGACATGACAATATCCACAGCTTAAGTTGAGTATGCAAGCCAAATAGCTCAAGTTTAGTATTTAAATCGGTGTTACACTGTGGCATTTCGGTGTACACATGAAACGCAGAGGTGACATATTCTGCACAAGTACTAATTGCCACTGGGTGGCGCACAAGTATCTTTATTTGGCCCATAAAAGTCCTCGTTTTGACTCAAATTAGTAACATATACATGCATGCCGAATTCACCATGCAACAGCAAGGTTATCCGCTGTTCAACCCCCTTCATCTCGGATTAATCAGGGAGAGACATGAGAAGCCCATAGCATATAAATTACAGACATTGAGAGCAAGTGATCTCTGCCGTCCCGAGAGGGCCCCTGAGCTCACAACACTGAACTGATTAATATGTAAACAAACTCATTAATCTACGCTCGTGCTCTCAATTGTGGGATACTTTTGAGTCTCACTGCAGTGGTTACATTACACTCAAAGAATGGGCGTGAATTGTCCCTCTAAAGGGAGCCAAGAGACGATTCCTTCTTTGCAACGGCGATTCAAGCCTTCAGTTGAGTCTGCGAGAGGCAGGGAGCATATCAGCAGGATGGATCGCACAGGTAATATCCCAATTTACTTTTTTCCTTAGCAAGGAGGGTCTGCAAAGTGATAGTTTTACAATAAGAAATAATTAGAACGAGACTAGAAGATCACTGGAATATATTTTTGAATGGAAAATTGAACTTGTCTCTGAGAGTGCTGTGGTGCATATATATACTGGGGATTATTCCACAGTAGCCTAAGACGATAATTTCATGAATATGGGACCAACAGAAGATGAACATTAATGCCCACAACGTGAACATTTATATTTTTACGCATGTTAGGATGCCTTTCATTTTACGCACGCCGGCTACTTTACGCACACAAAATATGTTCAAGTTTTTGTTGTCAAAAATGCAAAATAGTTCTGCTAATATTGTCCAACATAAATACTCGTATTTTGTCTCTTAAATCATCAGGATTTACAACACCAGCTGTCTGAAGACCTTCCTAAAATCAACTAAGACGCACAGGAGGGAGGGGAGTGAGAGAGAGCCGGAGAGAGTCTGAGTGCGTCTGTGTGTCAGAGGGTGTTTGAGAGAGTGAGGGAGCATCACAAACAGAGGAACAGAGGGAGAGAGAGAGAGAGAGAGAGAGAGAGAGAGAGAGAGAGAGAGAGAGAGAGAGAAGGGAGTAAGTCTGGACCAGGTGATCGGGTACTAACAAACCTCCAAGGGGCTGCCGGGTTGTATCAGTGTGCACAGGATCAGCGTTCCGACCATGGTGCCAGCGCGCTGCCCGGGACCCTGTGCCATGCTGGCACTGACCCTCCTCTTGGGATGCGGCGTGGCTCTCTGCCTCGGCCAGAACGATACGGAGCCCATCGTGCTGGAAGGGAAGTGTCTGGTGGTGTGCGACTCGAACCCATCTTCGGACGGAGCAGTCACCTCCTCACTCGGCATATCCGTCCGCTCCGCCGGCGCAAAAGTGGCTTTTTCCGCCGTGCGTGGAACCAACCATGAGCCGTCAGAGATGAGCAACACGTCAATGACCATCTATTTTGACCAGGTCAGGTGTCCACGCAAATTTGTCAATACAAAAGCCCATCAACAGTCGAATCTTAACCTAATTTGCCCATCAACTTAGAGACAATGGTTTCTGCTTTCCTTCGGTTGTTTCCTCATTTTTCTCTGACACAATTTACTTGATATCTATTTGGTGTGGGCGTTCATAACTTGTTAAAGGTGATGTTGCATTGATGATCCCTTATCGCTACTCAAGCTCTGTGTAATCAGAGCCCTAAGCCTCCCCTAGGTAAATAGCAGAATGTTGTTTTCTTGTGGGTATGGCTAATTTAATGCTGTGCGTAATTGGCGTAATTTGGTAATGCGGTGCCAGAATTAAGGATCATGCATGCAGGATCATTTATCACATATGCGTCTTAGGCCTTGGCAGAATTTAGATATGTGCTGTGTTGCTATTGGTTGGATGTTCCCATCAAGATAAGTTTTCACTGCCTCTGGACAGCGGCCTATTATTTCTTACGCATCAAATTGGGAATCATCCCAAACTGCGACTGAAGTGTAGCCTAAAACATTTGGCATATGAGAACCAGGATGTGAACGATATGCTGCTCTCTTGTTACTAGGGATAACAGGGACAATTTGCATTACTGAAAAAAATCGTTTGCAAAGTAGAGCATGCACCTGCGGCGCTCTCTCATTGTGCGCCTTTTTGGTCACAGGTTTTAGTGAACATCGGCAACCATTTCGATCTCAAAGCAAGTGTTTTCCAGGCACCAAGAAGGGGTATATACAGTTTCAGCTTTCACGTGGTAAAGGTCTACAACAGACAAACCATACAGGTGAGCAATTACCAAATATTTGATTTGTTTCAGTCACTTCTAATCACCGAAAAAAGGCCTGATTTCAGTGCACCAGCGAAACGGAATATGAGACAAATATTGATCGCTTTCCCTCCATCATATCTCTTAGGTGAACCTGATGCAGAATGATTATCCCGTTATATCAGCATTTGCCGGTGACCAGGACGTGACGAGAGAGGCGGCCAGCAACGGAGTATTGCTGATGGTTGAACGGGAGGACCGGGTCTATCTGAAACTGGAACGGGGCACCCTCATGGGCGGATGGAAATACTCCACCTTCTCAGGCTTTCTAGTCTTTCCTCTATAATCTAATAATCTGCGATGACCCACGTCGCACGGGACTCTCCTTAGGTCGAGGAACAAAAAAACATGCCATTTATTTTGAACTTATAAGACTGCCAAGGAAGCCGGCGAATATCTGTATACCTACACTCGTCCACTATCTAGTCAAATATGAACGTTTCCTTGGAATTTCATATATCCAAATTCATCAGTCAACTTTACCGCAATCTGGATGATTAAACGTTATTGATCGGCCTGTGGCGTGTGCTTGTCGGTTATTTGGATTTTTTATCGCTTGGAAAACAAACTTTGCCAAAAGACAAACAGGTGTACCTGGGCAAAATGGACAAGGGAGAAGATGATAAGTGGAAGAACTTGTGTCCTGGACAGGCCGAGTGTGTTATGCTCTATTTTATGTTTGTATAGCCTTAAAGAATATGGTTTCCGTCCACATGAAGTATATGGAATTAATGGACAGCCAGAGAAGAAGTGCTTTCACGCCCAAGGCATTTTTTGCACGAATGGAAGTTTTTTCTTTTTTGTTTTGTGCTGTCCATGGTGTTGCGTTTGGATGCTGAACATATTGAAAATAAGCCAAATGTAGGCCGCCTACTATTCAGAGTTTATTAAAAGAGAAAAAGGCGACATATTTCAGCCACCGGAGACAACTTAGAGCCCTTTTATTAAAAACATTATATAATTTATAAAGTACATATTCACATTATTGTGTGTTCTACATTTCGGATCTGCGTAGCTTTGACTGATTTAATGTTCAGTGACGTTGCTCACCAAATGTACATTGTGGAAATAATAGAAGAATCCCTATATGTCCCGCTTAATAAAATATATTGTATTGTATAGGCTAAGCGCATCTATCACTTTTTATTCATATGACTCTACATGTACAAGAAAAAAAACGAGTGAACAAAAAGAAATCATACCTGTAGTGGAAGTGAGAGTTTGTAAATCAAAGCAGACAAATCAAAAGGCCCAGGACTCCTCTGTTTTAACTCCACAAATACCAACGCCAGAGTCAAGTCAATGCGCTTCAGTCTCTGTCCGAGGTGCTGAAATACACTTGGGGCCCGTTAAACTAATGCATGACTCATTGTTCATTTCAAAATAATCTGACTATGATGTAATTATCAGCCTTCTCATGAGAATCAGTGAACGAATCAAAGGATGGAGATGATTTATATTTTTCTACAAAATTCAATTTTAATATATTAACAGAGAATAATGACTGAAGATTTTTTTCCCCTTTTTTTGATTGAAAACTGTAAGACAATTACTCGAATTGAAACTTATAGGTATCCTTTATATTATTCGTAATCCGGAAGATTTATAACTTTACTGCAACTTTTAACGAGTATGGTGTCACCACCTGCTGAGATACAGGATACAGCCACTAGAGGTTGGAGTCTTTACGCAAGAAGACCAGAAAAAGAAGGATTTGGGTCTGAGAGATTACCCGACTCCCAAATAAAACAACGATCAATTTTGATGTTGAAATAGCCGTTGGTAAAGATTAACATGAATAAGGGGAGTAAATAAGCTGCACTGTTGTCCCTCCAGCGCAAACTTCCTCCCTCCTCACCACAGTGTCTAGATTTCTGTTCCTCTTGCTGTTGTGATACAAAGGGATGCCAGAGACACGGAGACAGTATTGTTTTGGGCGTACTGTGGAAAATCAGCCCTTCGGGACATTTTCACCCCCTCCCTCACACACGCACAGTCACGGTATCCCTGTCCAACCCAAACTCAGAGGCACGTCTGAACCGAGATGATTCAGATGATTCAGACGATTCAAAGTAGAGTCGTGACCTAACACTGTACAAGTGTCGATATCAGGCAGGGTGGCACAAGTGAAGCCAGACTGTTTTCACCTGATGAGGCCAAAAGAATACAATAGTCTATCAAAGACAATTTATTCACAAAATAAGTAAATTCAGACACAATTCTGTCATGGGTAAATGAAGATTCTAAGTCAGTCATACACAGGAATGAATTAAATATTATGGCCACTTTGTTTTCAGGCTGTGCACTGACTCAAAACCCTTATTGATTTCCGTTATTTTAAAGCTATACCGATCACAAAGGAGATAAAGAGCAGCAAACAAGTTAGTGGAGGATTTTTAAGCTCTGACCAAACTGAGATGGATTGTGACAAAGAAGCTGCAATTTGATATCAGGATGATGTCACTAATATTGTCTACATTCAGTGTATGAGCTCCTATGGCTTCTGCAGAAAGAGGCTCAAGGCTGCAGGTTTAGGGACTAGAACTACTGTATGGAGGAGCTGCATGACTGTTTTATGCAGGTCAAGATGACTGTGCTCTCTGATGTAAGACGGCGGGGTCAAAGGGCAAATTCTGTCAGCTTATGCCTCAGCTTAGTGAAGAGAAATGTAAAGGGCATGTAATCAGTTTGTGGATCTTTATGGAGCCTTCATTACACGTTTTTATTGTTTTATTTAATTTTTGTTGTATTTAACTCAGACTTCGCCCTCTTTGCTCGGGGAGACGGGGTGCCACACCTTTCTCTCTTAAGCAAGCTAGGCTGTGATGTGCTGACAAAAGGTCTTTAGCGCAGCATGTTCGTCTATCAGGGAGGATTTTTCTGCTCTGATTGAAAAAAAAAAATAACCTGATTAAAGGTGAAAACCGTCACCAAGCTAGCTTTTTAAATACTGTATGTGAAATGACAAAAATGGATGTCTTGCTTCATGCATTGTGATTCGGATGGGTTTTAATTAAGTCTGACCCGGGTTATGTTTGGTGTGAATAGTCTGCAATTAGAACAAGTCTTTGAATTATATTAGATCACCTTCCATTAAAGCAATACTTTCATTAAAAAAAAAATCATAATAGGTGAACCAGATTTCCTTACTATTTAATAAGGAATGTGCATCAAGTGGAACAGAATGGTTAAAGTGGAAAGGTTTAGGGTCATGTGATCCCTCATTACTCCTTCAGAGGCCTTTTCTTCAAATCAACAACAATATATGGGAAACATTGGTGAACTGAATATTTGGTTTGCAGGGAGCAAAAATGTAAATTACACGGATTACTACTTTCATTTGAGCTTTCAAAACAGCTAAATAATTTAAGTCTTATGGAAAAAAAAGATGTAAAGTTTATCAGCCGTATTTATTTATTTATTGATGACATGGTCAACACAAGATGGCTCTTTAGTGAACAAATGAAGACTCTGCCACTGAGTTTTTTTGTTGTTGTTTTTTAAACAGAATGCCATTCTGAACAGCCAATGTCCATTCAACACAATGTCAGCATGACGTCTTTAATATCCAAATTATCTTTTTGAAAAAAATATTACTTTTGAGAAGCAATGTAGGAAATCTGTCAGAGGGGTTAATGGGCACATTGCAACACATAACGATAATCCTGAGATTGTTGAAGCACATCTTCTCACTTTACTGTTCCTGAACAGCGGCTCACAAACACGAGAAAACAGCTAAGACAACATCATTGTTTATTCATCTGGATCGAGCGTGAACGCCAACAGCTGTTAAGTTAGAAGCTGATTTGCATTTCTAATTATCAGTATCATACATGTACGCATCTGGAAACTTGAGTTTGGTGCTCTGGCCTCTCTCACATGGATATCTTCTACCATTCTGGAATACCTTCATCTTGTGCAGAACAGAACACAACAGCTGAGAACAAAGCAGAGAGACCCGCTGATAGTGTGCTGATGCCAACAATAGGACTGCACAAAGCAGAAGCAACTGCCAGCAAATCAGAGTGATTTGGAGAGTGTATTAAACTGGCCTATAAACTGCTAATTGTGCCCATACTGGAATGAAAAGTCTATTTCAAAACGATTCCCTTAGTTAATTGAGGTAGCATGTCAAACCAGTAATCAGCAAACAGGCCAAATGACAAATGGAATTAAACAAGTTTTGATTATGGCATCTTATCAAAAAAATAACGCAAAGCCCCCACGAACAAGGTAATTCTTAATTTCACTTTACAGCATGGGATTTTGCAGGAACAGGCGGAAGTGAGGCTGCTGACAGGGATTTATTGAAATCCTTATGTTTAATCTGAGAAGATGTCATCACTGGCTGTTTCTAACTTAAGGGCCCACCATATTAGTATCCTAATGGTACCCCTCCCATACAATATTACTTATTATTAGACATGCAACTTCTAGTCTCTGATGTAGTAAAGCACCTAATGATGCCAAACCTGTGCCTAATTGATTGGGTAGAGTTCTGTGTTTGTAGCAGCACATACACGATCATCAACATTTATCAACGATGCTGGAGTATAAACCCACCATGTGTCTGCCCCCAAAGTGTAAAAGTACAATCAGTCCTCAAATATGGGGGTGCACTTTTATGGCGGCACAGATGGCATTCTACTGTGCTTTGTGGGCCACATACAGATAATTATGAAACTGGTAGCTGCCATTAAAAAGCCCTGAATTCATATGGCCTTTTAGCTTTTTAGAGATGTCTTTTGTTCCGAGTTGGTCGCTTGAAAGATTATGTCTTTGTGATGCACATCCTTTGAGCACTGTTTTTTTTTTTTTTTTTTTTTTTTTTTTTTTTTTTTTTTTTTTTTTTTTTTTTTTTTTTTTTTTTAGTCATGTTACTCTATAGGATAGAAATCCCCTCTAAGATCATAGGCTGGCTGCGCCGTGGGCCTTCACAGCATGAGGTGCAGCTCTTCTCTGTGCATTAGAGTCCAAATTATGTAACAGAGCCATCAGACGGGTGTCACCTTTGGCTCATAAAGATTGTCAGTTGCTGATCAACTGGGTGGTTTTGGTGTTTCAACGCATACACACTCTTTTTGCCATGTGCATTTATGTACATGCATG
>OMLB01062343.1:0-16876 GCA_900302555.1 Myripristis jacobus
TACTTTAACATTTAGTGGCTTACACGCCGCGTTTCCAAATTGGCTCACTCTCTAGGTACACATTGGTTCATTTTGCACTGATGCGATATCTATTTTATGCCACTTTTCCGTCACTGTTTGTTTTGCCCGTCCATTACATGTTTCATTTTCATGTCCGTTTGTTTGTGTTGTTTACTGTAGATATTTGTATATAAACAGTAGCGATAGTAATAAAGTTTATTTAAATTCACGTCCGTTGTTGCGTGGTTTTTGTGAGTGGAATTCTTGGTCACTAATCGGAAAAGATGCCCTTTGTAATTGTGATTTGATTATTTCTTAGCATAGACTGTCCTTTTAAGGTTGTAATCTTTCCGATTCGAACTGTTTTGCTGCCTGATCACCAGGAACGCAGTTCCATCGGTCATTGTTACATCTTTCCTCCGGCCCAGTTGCCGTAATAAACTAATCATCACCCTTAAGGTGCTGAGAAGTTCATTCTTATAATTTCCCTATTATTTTATGATAGTCTATCCAAGCGAGTAATCCTACATATAGTGGTGGAGCATGCTTGCAGGTTAAATCAAATCCTACAGTAATAATGGTTGAAATGGATGGATTTTGAATTGAAATTTCATGTCCATTGAAAGTGGAAAGAATGACAGAGGGTGAATGAGGTTTGGCATAGAGACACAGCTTAGTCCCACATGGCTGAGAGCAGCAAATGCTGGCATATGGATGAGCCATGATATCACCTAGTGGGAAACTGTGAAGTATTGATATTAATAATGGAGTGTTTTAGGGGCTGTGGGCTGTGCAGGAGGGCAGATGAGACAAGGAAGGCTTGAAATGCATCTATTTTTCATTAGGACACTACAGCAGTGAAGATATAGCTGCTTCTCATGGAGAATATCAAAACAGTAGTTATCTGTATTACAAGACAGCACTTTACATCTTCAGTAAATGTCAGAACACTGATCTCAGCATGAGGCTAAATGTGACTCTCGAGGATCCTTCTTTACCAAGAATTTCTCATTTAGTATTTAAATTGTAGTAGAGCTACGATTCATTAATTCTCTAGTGGAGTAGAGGAATTAGACCAATCCCACTTACTTGTGAGTAAAATAAATATCGGCAGTTTTATTCATATGATGAAAACAACATTATATTTTCAGGATGTTTCTGAGATATCAAACTTATATTACTCTTGTGTACTATCTTCATCATCTACCAAGATTTAAGAGTTCCTAAAACTCACTAACTGATAAAAAAAAATAAATAAATAAAAATAGGTTTTTACAGAGCTACAGTCCAGGAAAACAGAATGGGCTTTGCCTTTGAAGGGTAACAATATCGCCATGGCCCTGGTAACTCAACTGCCCACAAAAGCAGAAAATATCCTGTTTGTTGGACCTGAAACAGCAACCTGTCTCACTAGTGCTCACTCTCAAGGCTTGGAGTAGCAGAGCTGATATGTGAGAAAATTTATTGCTAGATTAAAGCACTTGTCCCGAGTAAAATGCTGGATTTATATCCAGGAGCAACACTAAGTTTGTGTGCTGTGTTTTGGTGAGCTGCTGATACTCCCTATCATTTGATGAGTCCAGTGCAGGTGCAGTTGAAAGCTGTCAATCAAATGGTGGTGTATCAGGTGACAAGAGTCAGATAAGTTTTTTTTTTATTCTGATAGGATTGTTCCTACTCTTACATGCAAAAGTAGTGTTCAGTCCTTCTCAAGCAAAAGCACTGACTCAGATTCTTAGTTTCATCAGCCACATTTCATATGACAGTAAAATTATGACAATAAAAACACAGTCTGTTCATATGGTATCTCTCTCTCTCTCTCTCTCTCTCTCTCTCTCTCTCTCCCTCTGCTGCACTCTCTCTTTGAAGTATGATTATCTCTATATGTGTTAATGATAACATTATCATCCCATTATACTCAGCCTTGATTCAGAAAAGCTTCATTAATATTTGAGGAGAGCTGAAGCTGATGAAAGCAGTTTGTAGTAAACAGTCTGCCCATCTCTTTGATTGATATGTGATTCACAGTGAGAAGGTTTCTATCTTCTGTCTCAGCTGGAAAGACTGCAGCAGTAAATCTACATCTCCTCATGATAAATCATTTGTGCAGATAAACCTCACTGATGACTACAAAAGAGTCATTGCCTGCCACCAGGCACACAAACACACACATTCATGCACCCCCTATAGTCTCAAAAAAATTGCCTAAGCAATCTGAAAATAAATAAATAAATAAATAAATAAATAATATGATATTAATGACAAATCTCCTAGGGGGAAAAATCATGACATCATGTAGACATAACTGGTTGGGTATTTGTTTATCTTGTTTTCATGTAGAGTCAGTGTGATCTTTTCTATTAGAAAATACACAATATGTCATTATAAAATAGTGATGCCATTCATTTTCAAAGGCACTCCTATTCCTTGCTCATTTGAGTACATATAGGATGCTTGGTAACTAACTCTTATGTCCTACTCTGAACAGTGACCATCTTTAGCCCTAGAACCCTTTTAGCATTATTCTTGTGAGTAATTCTGTGTAGTTATCTGTGGGCTGGAGTACATGATGATGTCACTGCTATTCATCTGGAGTTCAGTGTGGCTTCCTACAACACAGAGGACTGGATCACTGAGACGGAGCAACCTGGAGCTCCACAGTCAGCCCTGCCATATCCTCCTTCAACACCGACTCAAGGTGATTTATGGAACAAGAGATTTCATACACCTCTTGATCTCCTGGGCTCTGTGAAAGATGACTTAGATGTCACAGAGTGTTGACAGAAGAGAGGAGCAGGACAGAGGAAGAGGAGGGGATGGAGAGAAGAGAAGAGGAGAAGGAGGCTGAGCAGGTAAGAAGAGGAAGAGAGGGTTGTAATAGAAGGAGAGACACAACAGGGCTCATTATAGAGGAATTAGAGAGAGAGGTGGAAAAGACAAGGTGACGCTGAGGATTTGAAGGATTATCTAACGAAAACTTCAAAACATGCTACTTTCATGAAGAACTTGCACAGTCCATGGTATTTCCAAGTAACATCTTAGCTCCAGTATTGCTACATCAAAACAGTCTTTCTAAAGAATATGTTTATATGACACTACAAATGGAACTGTAATTACAGCCTGAGCTGCATGATCCCTCAGACATGAGCTGACAAACTTTTCTTTTAAAAACTCCTTTCAAGTGCACTCCCTGTGATGATGAAAGGGTGATGGACAAAGAGCGCTCTTCACATCCCTGAGTTCAGTATGAAGTCAAGAGCCATACAGCTCAAGCTGAGCAGTCGTCTTCGGAGACAGAGATAACCCTGCAAGCGAGCTGGGATGACACCCAACCACAAGCTGCTGAGGAGGCACAGCTTCACTCTGCTGTATAGTCTAATGGGATTAGCCACTCAGCTGCTTTGAATAAGAATAATATTATCTGATTTTAGAGTATATACTCTATTGAAGCTGTATGTGCTAGAAGAAACACTTCAGCAAAGGAAACAAAGATTGAGTATCAGACTGCTCAGACAGATGTTGATAATCTGAGGATGGAAGTACACAGCCAATTGGAGACTTCAACAAAAATCACACACTGGAAATGATTTTAGGATACAAACATATTCATGGGGCTGCTGCTTTATCCTGCATGGTCAACTAAATCCCTTGTGGGGACAAATGTCATGGTATTAAACTGCCTTTATTTGAATGAGAAGGTTATGAATGTCTGGTGACAAGACTCTCAAATTCTGTTCACTACAGCAGAGGCTATAGTAAAGGCTATCTCTTTGTTTATTCTTGCCACTATCTCTTTATTCGTTCTTGCCATCTCCTGATAATGTTATCACTCGTGGTCTCCATGGGCCCTACATTACCAGTAGCACCAAGAAGTATCCAAATTTCTCCAATAGGCATACCAAAATACTTGCCTCAGTTGAATATGTGTAAAGTCGGTATGGGAATCAGAAGGCACTCCCCAATATGATTCACAATACTTGGGTGTTGATTAGACATGTATTGCGAATCTGAAATTATTGTGATTCTACGAGTACTGCAATTTGCTTTTTATGATATTATGCAATATTGGGTTAAGACTGGACTATGGAAAACAGTTAAATCAGTAAAATATATTTTTAACATTCATTGCAGGCCTAAACATAGAAACCATCCAGAAAACAAACAAAAAACAAAACAAACAAACAAACAAACAAAAAACTGGTTGTATTACCACAGTTCTTGACTTTTGCATGCATGGCATAGTTTGCGTGCAGCAGTGTCTAACTAAATGTTTAAAGCCGAAATTCTTCCAGACCTTTGATTTAAAATGTGGAGGTGCAGCGTTAATCTGTAATCTATATTGGTTGTTTGAACAGTCACACCACCTGAGCAGAAACACCCTTTTTCTACCTTGTAGGGATTGACTGACATTAATTTTTCAGGGCCAGTACCAATGCTTAATATTAGTAATCAAGGATAGCAGTAATCAATATTTAGGGTGAATATTTTTTGCAGTAAATATGAAAAGCTGTATGAAATATTTGTATTGGTAGTAATGTCAATACACACCTTGCCTTGAATTAACAAATGTTTAAGTATCACTATTTGATAAAGAAAGTGCAAAAAGAATCAAGTAAGAAAATACAATTAATAAACAGCTCAACAAAACAAAATGCTCATTTTAAAATGCAACACTTTGGATGCTGGCATTTAACTTTGAACATGATGTATCTGTAAGCAGTGCAGCTCACTGGAATTAAAACTAATTTCTTTGTCTTTACAATGAATGAAATAAACATGAATAAATCCAGTAAAACTGAAATGAAAATTGTAACTCCTCTGTCCTTAAGTAAAGGCAATAGCTACAACTTAATGTTTTTGTCTTTCTGTAAAACCATTTTTTTTTTTTTACAAATCAAGTGAAAATACAAATTGTGACCATATTATCCTTGTTCCTGCCACCAGTCTTAACGCTTCAGTTGTCCCAGTTTAGCAACACCATATTGTGATAAATAAAGCACAGCCTTTCAGCACAGCCTCTGCTTCTCTGATATTGCAGAGACCTCATTGAAAACACACTCACTGGGTGGCGGCAGCAACTGGCTGGTGGTCCCTGGTGGTGCCTTGACTAGCCATAAGGAATGGAGTGGCCACATTTTATCCAGTTTTCAACTGGATGCTGAAAAAGCAAAGTTTTAGCCTTCATTTAATCCATACAAAAGTACAGATAGAGTGCTGCTTCATATCTCTCTGTCTCTATGTTGTGTCTGTTGCTGTAATAGTTTCGTGTTGGCTGTACTAAATAAATCTGTCCAACCCTCTCACTTTAGTTCTATTGTGTCTTTTAGATGGAGAGGAGGCTGCATCAAAGTGCAGTCTGAGTGATTTTCTTATATATAACTCAAAATTATTATACCATTTATTGAAACATTATGAATATTGGCCTTTATAATCATCTGAGGCTGAGAATTAGTCAATCTCTAGACTAAATAAGGATAAAGTTTTGAATTGGTGTCAGCATGGCCATATATGCATCCTCAAAAGTGGCAGTTTGTAACTAAATAAATTTTTTGTCCATCCCTAGTGTAAAGGTTTGCTGTGGTTTGTTTCTGTGGATAGGACATGAAAGGCATGGCTTTGTGTCTGTCATGCTATGAGAGTAGCATTATGCTGGTGAATCACCGCTCCTTACACTGTAAAGAGGGAATACTCTAAGAAATCCAGTTTGGGGTCATGAGAAGCCAGTAGCAAGACAGTTGACAGCCGTTATAGGCAAGCCAGGAGAGTAATCCTCACTCCTCACTGCTGGAAACTCAAACAGGCATTGCACTAAATGACATTATGAAAGCTAGGTTGTTGGCTGAATATAAAACTCTGCACTTAGTATTCAGTCTATGAAACTAGCAGCCATTTGGACTTACTTCTGTTATTCTGTCTCTTGCTGCTCTTTCTCTCTTTTTTTCCTTTCCCCTCCTCTTGCTCACACATTCACCTTCTTCCCATAGCTGATTGTTCCTGAAGTCCAGCAACAAATGAAATTTAACAAAATGACTGTAGTTCATCACTGAGCCAATCAACATGTCATTCCAGATAAACACAAGTGATGAAGGTAGAAGTATCTTATTTTGCTTTGAGCAGACAAAGCTTCGGAAGTCTGCTACAGCAGCATAATAGTGAAGTGTCTGCCCACATTAGCCACACTGGCTGGGCTGACGCTAAAAGGATTCAAACAAGATTACCTTGTGTCAGCCGGTGTGACCTGAGCACAGCCACAGAGCAGAGAGAGAGGACTAGTTTAGTTGTATGAGTCTAACCGACTAAACACAGTTATGAATTGTGAATGCCACCGGAAGAATATCAGATAGTCTGTGGTCCAGAGTGGAGCTTCTAACATATTGGATTTGTACTCTGTTGTAATGTTTAAACAGAGTTTGTTTGTCTTGTTTCAAACATGACACCTTGTTGCTGTATCTGTTGGCTTAATGTCATACAGATCAGTAGTTACACATTGTGCCGCTAGTTCAGCACTCACAGATGGAGCTCTCTAACAAGACTGTATTGGCTTGACTGCCTATCTTTTCTTTTCTTAGCACCCTGAAACCTAAATGTGCATACTTAGTCAATCAAAATGAGCCTACTCAAACTTATGGGCTCAGACCCTTCATAAGGGACTAAAGCACCTTGCTCCTCATCTGCTAATTCATCAGTGGTTAAAGGAGCAGCAGAATCACAAAGCCTAACTACCATTTTATTACACTGGTATTCATGGGATGAGTACCAGTCATATTATACGATGAAGCCTAATTAGTATGTATCCTGCTGTGACAATGACATTATCACAGCATGCCGTTTCACAAGCATGATAAACACTTAAAGTGGTCGACCAACATCTTGAGACACACGCAAAACAGGGCGCTCACAGTCCTATGTGGCAGTGTCAAGCACAGACCTGACATATCCTGCACATATACATGAACCTGCCAGCTACTCCATCACCACGATATACAGACAACTGCTGTGTGTGCCTCAGTGTAACTTTGGGTTCACAAAACATTTAAGTAAGTTAGTAAAACCTTATTTATATGGTAATTTTTAAAACACTCAGTTACAAAGTGCTTTACACATGCAGAAAGATGCAAACCAATGCATAGAAAAACCAATACATTAAAAACATGTGTACACACATACATATATACACACCCATATATACAGATACTTAAGGCATGCAGATATTCCAAAGATCTTTAGTTGAGATCTATAGAAAGGCTTGCGTTTATAAAAAAAAAAAAAAAAAAAAGATGCTGCTTGAAACAGTTCAGGGAGTCGGTAAGATGAATCAGTAGTGGACGATTATTACAGAGGGTGGGGGCTACAACTGAGAAGACACATTCCCCTTTTGTTTTGTATTTTGATCGAGGGATGGATAATAGGCCGAGATTTGATGATCAGTGTGGTTGAGAAGCAGTGTGAGGAAAAAGGAGATCAGCTATATAACTGTGAGCAAGATCATGTACTGCTTTACATGTAATCAATAGAATCTTATGGTTTATCCTGAATTTTACGGGGAGCCAATGGAGGGAAGCAAGAGCAGGCATAATGTGGGACCTGTAGCTTGTTCTAGTTAATAATCTGGCTGCAGCGTTCTGGAACAACTGTAAATGACTTAAAGCAGCCTGACTGAGGCATGTATAAAGGGAATAACAATAATCTAGATGTGAGAAAATGAAAGTGTGAACATGTAACTGCTTCTTCCTCTACCCGCCATGGGAAGGAGGATAAACTGCATCCAGCTGGATCGGCCTAGACTTAAACAAAGCCCTAATGTTCTTAGGATTGAAGGATGGATTCTGTCTGAGTGTGGCACATAAACAACTAGAATGAAAAAAGTACAAAACAGTACAAAACAGAACAGCCAGGGTGGGAAAACACAACGGGAAAAAAAAAGATTTAGTGGCGTGACAAAGGTTCACTTTGACATTTTGTAAAGAGGAAAAACTCATTCATTTTTCAAACTGACTGGCCAAAGTGGGGTGTGGAGATGATACTTAACGTTGGTGAAAATTCAACATTTGGAATTGGCATAGCGGGACTATTGCTAGATTTTTCAGGGGTATACACTATTGAGTGGTGATATCCTGCTAATAACATCCTGCTGTACCTGCAGTCTTACTGTTGCTCTAAGCCTGTCAGCATGTTGCGTTACAGTCTTGGTGCCCCATGAAGCATAAAGAGAAAGATATAAATTAGTTGATCGAAGAGGGGCAAACTGTGTTGACTTGTTTGCAATATTCTGATTGTATTGCACTTACAACATGATCACAGAGCTCATTGATACTCACTGACTGCTCTCTCTGTCTGTCTCACTATCTTTGTCTGACTTGAATGTATAACTAACACTCTGTAAATGATATGCAAATTGAAATGCAGCGCCAGACTTTTTTTCTGTCCAATATTTTCATTTGAATATTCCATTAAGATCTGTATTTCTCTATGACAGTTTCGCGATAACAACCTGAGTTGGAGAGTGGATGCATTTGGTTCAGGCTTATTATCCACCTGTGAAAGTCTCATAGTCATTTCATATTGATGACAGAAAATTGCATGAACACACCCAAACAAAAGCAAATCAGATGTGAGGTATGGCGGGATTTAAATTCAGCAAATGGTAATGCTAGGATTAAGGTTTATATATCACCGGATGGGATGGATTATTTACACAATGTTCTATTCATGAGAGATAGGACATCTCCCAAGTCTAGGAAAAAAAAATCTGCAGCAACTTTTTGGGAGGGAAAAAAAACCCCAAACAAACAAAAAAGCAAAAAAACAAACAAACCAAAAAAAAAAACCCAAAACAAACAAAAAAAACCAATAACAGTTATATCTCAGAGGGTGTTTAAATGATTTTTGTCATACTTGTAAACAATTGCAATTTAAATCTCATCTCAAAGAAGACCTCAGTAAGCATCACTGAACAGAAAACAAACAAGACATTAAGTCTTTTAAAATGTAAATCTCTTCTTTTGCTTGTTATGGCACAAATCACAAAATTGATTCTTCTCAAAATTTTCTCTTTCTCTGCTGGACTCCCCTTGCCAAAGAAATCTTTCCTGCTCTGGTTACTCTGGTCTGTTTCCATTGACCCCTGCTTGCTTCTCTACCTCCTTGCCTATGAGGGCTTACATTGCATCAGGAGGGTTAATGTAAACACAGCATCGGTCATGCCATCAATATCCTCACTGACAGACACACATGTCCTTCCCCCCTCAGCTGATAAGTTATGAGCCACCAGTAGCAGAAACTCTGACACCTTCCAAATAAGACAGTAAAGGGATTTTTGCCGCTTACCTTCACTGCTATGGGTTTCAATTAGATGTAAAGTGATGCCCTGATTCATGACGAATCCACTGTTGCCACTAAGATGAATTTTTCATGGTCAATTCCTTTTCTAATAAAACATATTATGAGTGGTATCTAGTTAAATATATAACTGCTGTCCAATCTGGGTGCATTTGAAGGGTCTTTACATCCAAGAAATATCTATACCATTCTGCAGCACACATTGAAACTGTAAGAGATGTGCAAGAGGGGTGTGTTTCTCTGATTGTTTGTGTCTGTTGCACAGTATGTAGATAATAGTATGCAGCCAGAGCTCAACACAATATTTGCTGGAGAGATAGGATCTGTATATTTGCATCTAAAAAAAAAATCCTGCTGTGCTGTCACACCGACATGGAAAGTGACCAACCACATCCAGATTAATAATGCAGGAGACCACCAGGCTAATGAAAATGAATGTCAACAATGATATATCATGAGAATTCCTTCATCTTTTACAGTCAGACCACAGCATGATAAACGTTTTAAGGTATCTGAATTTATCAACTGGCCACTTAAACAGCTTTGATGAATTACTAATTCACCTTCAGAATAAAAGAAGTGGACTGAAACAGGTTGGCATGGATGCATTTGATGGCCTCAAGGCCCATAGAGCTAGCAACTGAACATTGCTGTAGTAATAAGAGCAGATTTGCAATGAGCTGAATAACTCAAAGTACCTTGCATTTCTCACCTTGCAACTCTCAAAAATGGAAAATCAGCCATGTCCAGCGAGCGCGTATGCCAGCCACACACTGTGTTATACTCTTGTTTGCCAGAACTGTCTGATGGCTGTAGTTCAAACTTCAAAATCACCCTTGTGCGACATCAGTCCACTGAGCAGATGTCACATCCTGCTAAGCCTTTCCAGCAAAGATTGATGCTATTAAAACAAAATAATAGAAAATGACCACTGAATATGTGATGCTGAGAGGATGCTCCCTGGAAAAAAATACTGGAAAACAGTTTATACTAGCTTTATCCAAATACATCATTGCCCTTTTTTGAATTGTGGCACTGCAGAGGCAAAGTGTTGCTGGAACAAGCCACTTTCAGCACTGTCAGCACCATGGACAGCGACTCTCCCACAGTGGTAGACCACTGGAGAAAGTTCTAGAGGGCAAGTGTTGCCCCAATTATCTGCTCTGTACCTGGTAAAGCAGCCACAGGTGAGCTGAATTATCCTGACCGAGTTGTGAGCCGTTTCAAGCAGAGGAAGACCAGAGGAGAGGCAGAGCCTGCTGGGACTTTCAGTCGGGAAGATCGCTATGGTAGTCAGACCTGTTTGCAAAGATCATACATCAGACTGCAGGGGCTCTGACCAGGAAGAGAGTCAGCTTATATATTTCCTCCAACCTCTGACTCTGCACTTTAACCCCTTAATGTTCCAACAGCCTCGCTTACTGTGTTTCAGAGACTGTAGCAGGAGTACGAGTGAAAATACCAGAATCAAATGGAACCATGACCGAAGGAATTGATTGATACTTAATATGTCTAGGTTGTTAGGGCAAGGAGGCAAGATATTACTCCAATTTACGCTGACTTTTGGCAAGGGATTCATGAAGGGGTCCCTTGACCTCTGTCCTCAAGATATCTGAATGAATCTGGGCACCCACCGGTCCCCCCTTTGCAGACATGCCTGCCTTATGCTAATACCATGCAGACAAGGCATGCTAGTGTTACAGGTATCTCCAGATGTCTTAAGTTTTCTGACACCAAATCAAAGCATGCATTTTTCTATGGTGTTCCACAAGGTCTTAGTGCCTCAATGTGGTATTTTGGAAGGATTTTTGACCGTGTTTATCAATTCTTGAGTGGTCAGAAATGGTCAAATTTTGCACCAAATCTGTGCAACAAATGGTATCAATGCAAACACTGGTGCAACACCTTATGAGACATACATATGCACAGGAACGGCTGTCATAAGCTTGGATCATAATGTTCTAACCCTTATACAATGTAAATTAAAAAAATAAATAAATATAGATGTCTAAACAAACAAACAAAAAAATTGTTTATTACAGATTTGTGACTAGAAAAAGTTGACACACAGTGCTGAGCTGCATCTCAAAATTTACCTCAGGTTCCCAGCTTTCAGACGATGTTTACCACTTCTGTGTAGCATCTTCTGTTGACCTTTATGATAAAATCTACTGTGGAAAATGAACACAGCAGTCTTGGAAAATGAACAGATGTATATTCAGTTTTATTTGTTTTGTTTTGTTTGCTCTGGCACAATGGAACTGCACTGAAACTTTTGTCTAAAATAAAATATATACTGAATAAAACTCTACGAGAATTTTAATTTTATCATATCTCTCAAACCCTGTATATCATTTTTTATGAAAACATAATTCAGAACATGATTCATTCCTTGTAATTTAGCAAAAACTGGTGTCATATTTATTTTTCCTTTCACAAATTCATTTAATGGATCCAAAAGGAAGAATAACTATTTCCAGTGATGAGGAGCCTACACCAATACAGTCTGATTCATTAGATTGTCTCTGTTACTGTTGTGCATTGTATTTTATTTTCTGCAGCATTATGAGTAAAGTTTGTCCATAGATCTGTTCTTCTCTTCCGACCAAGCCAGTGAGCTTGGCTGGAGTGTTGTTTGAATCACAGTGAACTCTGTGTAGCTTTGTGGCTGTGGGATCAGGGTGGGCGACTGTTCCCTCGTTCAACCAATGACAGGGCTACACAATGAACCTCAGCCAATGACAAGGTGGCACACTACAAGGTTATGCTTTGAGAGACGAACAAGTATACACGTCGTCCTAGCTGTTATTATCAATGATCTATTTTTAACTTCTTGTCGTCGTCATGGAAAAAAGGTCTCTGACGAACATTTGTCTTCATCTTCTTTGCTGACGAAATTAGCACTGATCTTTGGCTAAAGGTACAGTTTATCACCACAGCATTGTAGCACTATTTAAATGGCAATTCTCTGCAGCGGAGGACAGCATGTGTAGCAGAAGTGTTCAGTTCCACTTGACAAACACAAAAAAGGGAGTTGGGGGGGTGGGGGTGAAAACGTTCAATCACTCTGCAATTATCAGGCAGGAGGTTGATTCTAGTCTTCTTCTTGCTCTCTATCCATATTTTCTCACTGACTGAATTTCTGAGGTTCTGGCAAAATGTAGAGGTAATAAAGCAGTCATTATAGAGCCAATTATTAGTCATAGCAAACAGATGGTAAATGAGTCTTTGTGTTAGGAGAGGCTGAAAAAGAGGAAGGACAGGGGGAAGAAATGGTCTATTTCTTTTCTGTGTGGCTTGGAGAGTCAACAGTTTCATTTTCATTCAAGTTAATGAACACCCTTTGCAAACAGGGAGCTGCTTGAGAAAGCACTCAGCAGAAATAAATAGGAAATAGTAACTTCCCCGTAGGAGACACCAAGGAAGAAGCATGATGTAGCATGATCATCAGAAGTTACCTCCCTCAGATGCTTCAAACTGAAAGTGTAATAATGTTATTAAAAATAAATTACATCTGAGATATGTCTGATACAAATACCAGTACTAGAAATACGATACCTGCTGCAGCTATACATCAGGTGTTCTGGTATTTAGTTACCTTTATTGATAGAAAATAACAGATTTTATCTATAAATATATGGATACATAGATATATTTCTCTATTGCTCTTCAATCCACAAATCCCAACAAGCCATAGAATTAGAGTAATCTCTACTGCTCTTCCATTATCAGATCTTTTCATGATCAGATGTTTTTAAGGGAGCTCAGTGACAAACGTGAATCAATGGACAGACCTTGCTTCGTCCCTATAAATGCCACGGGTAAACAAAAGCACCCATATTTGAGATTCCACCTCTTTTGATCAGTCTAGCCTCATGAGGAAGCTGGGTTATTGATCAGATGTGACGAGGACACTGGATTTACAATCATTCCTGACAGCACTGTGCACATCAGCATCAGCACGACATCAACACAGCTCTCCAAGGTTGTGAGACAAAATAAATCAACATTTGGGATTGGTTTATTTATCTCATAACCTTTGAGTGAGTTGATAAAAATGTATGAAAGAGGCATAAGTTCCTTTGACATAAGATATAAGACACGTAATATGCTCAAACTACCGGTTCATATCTTACTGAATTCAAACAGAGGGGTCTGATAAAGCTGTTCAGCCAGTTTGGAGTAATAAATCTGAGAGTCATTTGGGACAATCCATCTGGGTCTTTGGATCAAAGATTATTTTTTTTGGCATTTCTGTTTTATTTGATAGTGACAGTACACAGACAGGAAAAGCAAGAGAGAAAGGGGGGCTGACATGAAACAAAGGGAAGCAGAAAAACTGCCCATGAAGAACAAATTCTAAAATAATTCAGTGTGGGATGTCTGCTAGGCTCTAATTATAATTCATATCCCAGACTGAATAATTTTTCAATTGTAACTTATCTGCAATTGATATGCAGACTGACTAGGGTGCGGACATATGATATGAATATGAGTGAATCTGGGTTGAATGATGTGATTTATCTAATCTGACTTATGTTGATCATAGCTGGTGTGACATTTCTGCCCTGCTCATAACTGAGACCCTCCGAGCAATGGAAGATTAATGAGCACATTAGCTGCATTCGTTTTGTTACTGGTCTCAATAAAGCACAATGACATTTAGTGTGACAACAAGACAGAAGAACATGATTAACTCTCATTTCTCAGAAAAGAGTAAGTACCTGGTAATTAAGATTAAAGAATGAAGAAGGAAATTATGGGAAATATTATGGGGCAGGGAAACAGAGAGGTAAGAACAAGGGATATCTGGGCCATGATCTAGTCATATAAATCAGAGAAGAGGAAAAAATGGTTCCCATTGAAATGTCTCCTCAGCAGAGAGTGTGGGACTCCCAGGGAGCTGTCAGTCTGAAGGGAGTGAAGGCCCGCCCCCCTCCCTGCTCCAGGCTGTTTCCTGACGGCTGTGACGGGACCAGACGCTCTATGCTGGACATGACCGCTACACTACAGCGCTGTCCCACCACTCAGACATACAGCAGCTTCCTGGAGGCAGCTGGAGCCTCCCTGCAGCCTGGCAAGGATTAGAGTGAGGGTGTGTGATCATGAACTGTGTGCAGTTTGTGTATACGGGATATGGTTCGCGATCAACTTTCATTTTACAACGGGAGACCATAAAACAGGAAACAACCTTTTAACTGATTTTCATTTCAAGTGAAAAATGGCAAAAGTGGATTTGACTTCTTAACTGATTTGTGTTTTGCAGTGGGAGAATGACAAAGGGGAAATGTGGCAAATGGATTTTCATTCCCAGCTTGTTCATTTTTTTTTTTTTTTTTTTTTTTTTTCCAATTTCAGCATTAACATTAACATCATGGATGTGGTCCTCAATGTTGCCATTTCCACTTTCACAATTTTTTATTTATTATTATTATTGTTATTTTATTTATTTATTTTTTTTATTTTTTTTACATCCAAAAGGATGTGTAGATAAACGGAGAACAAACCTGACAGGTTGTTCGCCATTTATCTAGTCTACCACTACCAGGTTCATGCAAATGTACTTTTTTGTACATTTCAATGCTTGAGAGTTTAGCATCTTATACGAGCAAGTAGTCAGCATAATGATTATATTCTCTATACAGTGTGTGTGTGTGTGTGTGTGTGTGTTGTGAAGGTGTGAGGTACTTCACACCAGAAGCTTTTCTCAGGATGATTTCACACAGTCTGCGAGCAGTCCAATTAAAAGCTAATTAACATCCGATTTAAGTGTGGCTGTTCAGTGATCTTATTAGAAATGTTGGGTGAATAAATTAATAGCTGCTTCACAGATGGCAATAGAGAACAGGTGATTAATTTTGAGTAAAGAAAGAGCTGAGCCTAGTAAGAGCACCTGAGAACACCAAGTTCAATTTAATTTATAAAAAGCCAAAAATTGATCTCTCTGGGTCTCGTGTCTTCTTGCACAATAAAATTCAAGGCCGCTCCTGAAGCTGATGAAGGAACTGCAGGAGAAACCCACCTCTCCTGCACAGTGACATAAGTTTAACTCACAGTGTAACACAAGCAGGATAAAACAGTGTTACCCAGCATGGCCAAGAACTCCAACATTCATAGATCATCTTTACTGTGTTTGATTGCACTGTCACACAGATAGTTATGAAACCTGCAGAGGAAGAGTTCATCTCCCTGTAAACAGAGTCATAAAAGCCGTCTTCTCTTGGAGACATTTTCTGTAATGTCCCCCCCAGCTCTGCACAGCTCTGTGAAGTCTGCACACCACTCAACACCTCGTCACAAACCAGCTGTCTGCCCACTGTCCTGTTTGCCTGGAAGACAGTCAGCTGATGGGAGCAGAGTATTTCTGACATGAGCCCCAGCCTGTTTTATACCGACTCTTATTACAGTCCACTCTAATCCACGGAGAGAAAATTAATGAGGAGACAGAGAGAGTCATATGAAAGTATCCCCTTCCCCCATCTACACACACGCACAGACGCGCACACACACAGACATACACACACACATACACACACTAGCAGTTAATTTGAGGTCTCAGTGTACTAAGCAGACTCAGGTGAAAACATCGACCTGCTGTAGCTGCTGCACACAGAAGAAACACAGCAGCTGATGGAGCTCATTTGCTACTGCTACTGCACACACACACACACACACACACACACACACTGTATAGAGAACATCATCATTATGGTGATAATTCCCATGGCATGAGGTTTTACACAGAAGGTTTACTCAAGGCGAACACTGTAATGATTATTGGAAAGATGATCAGGAGGTGATCAAAATTTTAGAGGAGAGGAGAGATAGACTGAGCTAATCAATATTCCAGTGATGGCCTATATGTGACCAAAACTGGCAGTTCATTTGAGGCTTGTGAGATCAGAAAATTTTGTTATTTTTGTGGTCATTATTCAGCCATAATCATAATACAGGAAAACACAGTGGTGTGAAAAATCATTTCTGTGATGCTTGTCATTCTTTTACGGTTATAATATTTTCCTGCATTGTTTATCTAGTGTTTTTGATAACCCGACCTCTGTACAAAAACATTATCTACCGCTGGTTGGGCTGACTGCTAGTTTAAGGTAGTCTAAAGAGCAAATTTGCTCTTCTCAGATGGAAATCCGAAAAATCAAAGCCCTTCTCCCAGGGCGTAAAATTAACACCCGCCAAGCGCCAATGGCGGGTAAAAAAATAGTTTGGCGTGTAAAACAAAAACACACCCCAGCCAGTGGCCAATAGAAGCACCGCTTTCGTTCTCAACCACACTAACAATAGGCCTACTAGCCAATCAGAAGTAGGGCGGGGGCGGGACTTCGGTGTTGACAGTGAGGCGCTCCATGTGCCGTCGACAATGAGCCTCGTTAGCCTACAGTGATGCACTGCAACCCACAGGATGGACCGCAGGTTAATGAAGCCCGGGGAAGACAGCAAAGATGTCTCTTAAACCGATTATGTCAGCGCCGACAGGATTCGGCATGCCTACTTTACATTTCGATATCTCCTAGACTGTTTA
>OMLB01062345.1:0-12466 GCA_900302555.1 Myripristis jacobus
GTAATGAAGCCTCCTCCAATCCAGGTAGCTGAAGGATGAACACACGTACACACAAAAACACACACACACACGAAGGGAGAGAGAGAGAAAGAGAGAGAGAGAAAGAATATGCCTTTGTGTTTTTGTTCTAAATATTATAAATTTGCTGTGCATTCTTAAGTCTTTCATTTCTACATTGTCTCTTTTTTTGTCTGCCCAGCATGTTGGTGAGCCAGAATTTGTCTTTGTATCTGAAGGAAGTATTAATGGGAAATGTGTTTTTAAAGAACTGAAGCATTCAAACGTAGCTCTCATTTAACTCACCTGTCATGGTGAAGAGTCCCACCACCCAGTTGATGTCTCTGTTTGCTAGAAGGATTGTCTCCATTTTGTTGCCTTGGCTCTTCTTCTTGTCTTTTTTTGCTTTAAAAGAAGCCCAGATGCCAATACCGAGGACCAGCAGGTAGAAAAACACCATCGATATCACTCCTGGGATGTTGAGAGCCATGGTGGACCAATTGTTGGTTGACTGACTTGACTGGTAGCTGATGTTTTACAGACTGAGCAGCTGACCAGCTTCACCTTTATTCCTCACACAGGAATGAAAGTGAAGGAGGAGCACAATGCAGACGGAGAGCAAGAAAAACAGAAACTTGGTACACCTCAGATGTCCTGTGATGTCCTACTCTGCTGATACAAAGCCTGTTCAGTGAAATGTGCAAAAAAAATGTAGATATACCACAAAAAATAAAATTGTCAACATATGCTACATAGCTGTTTAAAAAGGCATCAATGTCACAGAGAGGGAAACAGACTACATTTACAAATAGACTACACTGGTGTGTGTTCACTGAAATTTATTCCGTTATTCAGTAATTCTTGGTTGACTTAACTTTTTTTTTTTTGTAACTGCGAGTTGTAAAAATGAAGTATCTCGTTGCCAAGGACAATTTAAAAAAACATGAGCATTCCACCCTTCTGTAACTTTCCATTTGTCTCCATGTTGCAAAACAAAAGGAAGGAGGAAGAACAGGCAGAAAAGACAGAGCAGAGTGAGGATAGGATAAAGGTAGACAGGAAGAGAAAGGAAGAGAAATTATAAAGGGTTGACAAACTTTCAGGCACCACTATATGTTGTCCTTAACAAGTGGAAGTAAATTGAAAATAAATAGGGAATAACAGAAACACATCCATAGACAGGTTTCTAAAAAGGAGGACATATTTAACATTTTCTGCTGTATTATGTACTGAGGGAGACATGACCCCTCCCCCCTCCCCCGCAGAGAGAAGCTGTTCAAATGCTGATTTAAGGGCTGCGAAGTCTGTTTTTTAAAGACAGCAAAGCAACAAACAAGATGAACAGAACTAGCTACTCCCTAAGCTGTTACACCCTCCTACACAACACAATGGAGAGTCAAGTGCACATCCAGTCTGCCCCCCGTAACGAGCTGGCCGGGGGAGAAACACAGCGTCAGGAGGGACAGCACCTACGGTTTCTAACTCGTTCTCACTCTAGTTCTGGGAGTTATTTAAATCAGCATCTTGACTGCTATAACTTGAACCAGAGTCAGCTCCATTTGAAGCTGCTGTGTATGTGGTGGTGATTTTTTGTGACAGTCCACAGCATTGATTGTCGATTGAAATTTGGTGTCATGCTACTGATCAGTAATCAGTAGGAGCCAAACACTGCAGGCCGTTAGTAGGCCTCTCAGTCTTCTGTGTTGCCCGGTCTTATAATTCATTATTTCTGGGCATTTGCTCTTGTTGATATAATTCAGAGCTCAACAGGGTTTTTTTTTCTGTTTAACTGTCCCAGCTTCATTTCTTGATTTTCCAGATTGTGAAAAGCAAGATGCAGCCACATAAGTATTATGGCATTCATCACCCCTTTCAGTACAGTATTGTAAAAGTGAAGATTGCTGATAGTGTTACAGGGACTGTGTTATGGATTACTCTGGTTCTCTTTGGATTAACTGGCAAACCAAAACACAGCACAATTTCAAAAGGAAAAGCAGCTTTCTCTCCTCTCTCTCATGTCTGTCTTTATCTGAGCTGTGTGAGGATACACATGGAAAGTTACAGAGGGATGGGTGGCCCAGTTTGTTTTCTAAAATAGTCCTTGGCTGCTAGACACTACATTTCACAGATTTCCAGTGTTATTTTAAACCCAGCTGACCTTTAAACATTGTCACTGTTAAGGCAGTAGAACAGGATTTAAAACTGAGAGATTCATATGCAGCACAGTGGCTCCTGCCTGGGGCCCTTTCTGTGTGCTGTTTGAATGTTCTCCCTGTGTTTGCCTGGGTTTCTCCCACTATGTTAGGTTGATTCTCCTGGCAAAGAACTGGGGCTGGGCCCTGGGCGCTGCTCAGTGGCTGCCAACTGGTCCTAATACTTAGGATAGGTGAAATGCAGAGAACCAGTTTCCCTGAAAGGATGAATAAAGGATAACTTGAACGCAGAATGAGTAGCTTGCAGTTTGAAAAACACAACATTCAAAGGGGCCAAATGTCTTAACAGATCCTGGTGTAAGTATAAAATGTTCAGTCCACTGATGCTTTTATTACCTGTTAAACTTTGGTCTTTATCTTACTCTTCTTAATAATATCAAAATAAAGCAACAGTGCTGTTTTGTGCTGAACAGAACTGACCCAGCTCTGTGTCACAATCAGTCTTCTGTGTAAAGACTGCAGTTATGATTGTGAAAGAATATATTAATGTATGCATCATGTAATAATTTGCAGACAGGCACTTAAGGGATGAAAAAGGGGATGAAAGAGCAGGCAGTCGGCAGCTCAGGTCGGAGAGCAGCAGAGAGCAGGGACTCCAGGTGACGAGACAGCAAATACGTAGAAGACAGTGAATTTCAGCCTGCCCCTGAAATCTACTCGCTAGTTTCCACTCTAAAAGGTGTTTCAGTGTTTTCACATTTATTACAATTTGAAAAATAATTCTAACAGTCTGGCAATGTGCTTTTTGAAACTTTTTTAAAATCTCTCTTTAACAAAACTCAGTTATATGAGGAGGATGAATAATGTACACACACACATTAAAAGTGACCCAAACCTGTTGATTAGCATTTTTTGGGAGGAGGAAAAAGTCTTACTCCTGATCACTCCATCTGCCTCACTCTTGAAAAGATGCCTACACCCCTGCCTGAGGAATTAGGCACACAGCAAGTCCATCACACCATTTAGAGCGAAATTCATTCAGTCCTATGAATTGTTTCACTTTCCAAACCTACAGTCGGTCCACCGTAGCTCTCAACATCCCAGGAGTGACAGCGATGGTGTTTTTCTACCTGCTCGTCCCCTGTTTTGGCATCTGGGCTTCTTTTAAAGCAAGAAAATCAAGAGAAGAAGAGCAAAGCTAATGGAACGGAGACAATCTGACTGGCAAACTGAGACGTCAGCTGGGCGGTGGGACTCTTCACCATGACAGGTGAGCTCACAGTGAACCACAGCAGAATCATGTGATTACCAAACCATCGTTCAAAAATACAAAGCCTAGCTTTCAATGGTTTAAATTATGGTTAAATTATGATGATAATAATAAAATGTGGTAAACATTATAAATGAGAGCTGGTTAGCAGCATCAAATATACAATACGTTACTGTCTCAGAGATTAGAGAAGCTGGACTTTTTAAAAAATATATAATGCATTTAATGTCCTTGATAGTCCCTAAATTAATTCTTTTTACTTACTTTATTGGTTTATGGATTTTATTGATGTATTATATAGTATATATTTGCACCATACTGTTTGTTGTTAATCAAATTGTGACTTTACATATATAATATATTACAGTAAGTTCTTTGACTTGACATCATCGTCAGTGTACACCCCCTCACTGGGACTAACATCTCACATCTGTGTGTGGATATGTGAGATGAATGTTGATGATGATGATGACAATGATGGAAAGGCTTCTTACTCGTGTGTATGTGTGCGCATGTACGATATGCTTGTATGGAGGCTGTTTTTTAAAGGTTGCACAGGTATATCTCGTGCTGCCTTTTAAACTGCATAATGACAATAAAAATGATTTGATTTGATGATTTGATAACTTGGACAGTCATCTGTTTATGAGGAAACGCTGCATCATTTGCTGTGGGTACACAAGACTTTAAAGAATCCCTCAGCATGTGGTATGTGTGCATGGGTTACATGAAGAAGAACCAAGGAGACAGACTGGTGCAAAAGGCCTGAAAAACTTGTAAAACTGGAAGAATAGCTGGTGAAACTGACTATTTCAGTGGTTTCACAGTCATCAGAAGACAACTCCAGGTCAGTCAGTGACCAGTGAGTCAGTTCTCTCTCCTGTACTTGTCTGCTGTCAAACCTGAGTGCACAGTGACTGGGAGGAGAATCAAATCAAATCATGTCTATATCAATTAGAGAGTTTGCAGTTGTGTCACAAACCTGCCCCCTGGTGAAAAAATAGAGTAAAGCACACAAAACATTGGCATGCTACAGCACACTAAACTGAAGTGCACTAGTAATCAAACTACTAAGCAGTTACATACTCTCTTATAACTACTCTTATAATGTATTTATAGTTTTAGCTGACTCTGCAAACAGAGCTCTGGGCGGAAAAACAAAAGAGTTTGAGGAAATGGGATACATATACCAAATAATACCAAACGTGTTTGTCCTACTTTATACTATTCATCAGGAATTTGGGGTTACAAAAGTTACAGTACAAGTGCCATCACATATTTCCTGGGAGTTCAGCAAGCACTTTTGACAACATCATGCAGACACACCAGCCGTCATCCACTTCCCAGGATGCACTCATGAGGATGGTGTTTATGTCCAGTGTGCTCCAGTCAATACCATGTGCATGCTGTGTGCCTTTGCTGCCATCTTGTTGTTCTCCTACCTGTCTTCTCTGCTCTTCAACAAAGGCCTGCTTCCTGAGAAGTGGGATGTATTCAAAGTTAAAGCCCAGCAGTCACCAAACCAACCAGCATCAGCTGCTGGTGCTGAGGAAGACAATGAGAACAGGAGCTTGAATAAAAATGACTCTCACATCGATGCCTCTGCACCAATGATGAGCACTTCATGCTAAGTTTTGTGTAAAGTGACATGGTTGTTTATGACTGGACAGGGAAGAGGGTGTGTGAGGAGAAAAGGTTCTTTTATTATGTTTTTTATGTATAGCACCTGGCAGCAAAAATCAGCAGCTAGCAAAAAAAAAAAAAAAAAGAGCAATAGTATGGATATTAACATTAATGAAAGTCATCCTCCTTTTGTCTGTACATCAAAGGAGGGTTTACCAAATGAAACGTGATTCTTACATGTTGCCAACCAGGTACAACAGCTTATGAATTCCTTTTTCAAACCACATTTGACAGCATTAGTAATATTTGGTGTGCACCGGCGTTCTGGTAGGAAGTTCTCACCTACACAAACAAACCGCACCAAGCGGGCAAACGCACCACAGTTCAATTCAACCAGATCAGGCGCATTGCAGTCGTGTGCTGCTGGTGTTTGTGATACCTGAACTTCCACAGACATGTTTCCATTCCTCCGGTTTTTCCTGAGGTAATCTTTTATTCAGAGAACCTGAGTTCCCCATGCATGAAAACCTGCTGATCAAGTCAGATGGCGATTGAATGGTTGCACATTTAAAACAAATAATCCACATGTAAAACTCCCTGAGAAAATTCTTATGAGCAGTGCAAAAGTATGTATATGATGGTTGATTTTTCGTTGGGATCACATCATGTTACTGGGTCATAATTCTTTCATCTGTGTGTTTTTAATTGTTACAGTTTGTTTCATCTCATTACTCTTTCCATCCATATATGTATCATCTTGATTATTGTTAAACCCTAATCAAGACAGATCTGCCTGCCTCTCTGTTTATTACAGTGTATACTTGTGTGCTTAGACTATCATAACTAAGGTAATATTCCCACTTTAAACTGTTCACTTGCCTGATCAACAAGATGTGTGGTTTTGCTGGGTTATTCCACTGAAGCACCACTCGAAAATAACAGGTTCCCCAGTGATTAAGAACACAAGGCCTCCCCAACTGGGGGACTGCAGGCCAGCTCCACCACAAACAGCATAAAGCAATGGACTAATCATGTAAAAATATAGTGATGTTGCACATCAAATTAAACAGAAGAACCTCAGCTACAAGAATATATAAGATGTGCCTCTACTCCAAAGACAACTCCATCACCAACCAAATGAATTACCAAATACAAAAATCCCTACAGCGCCACCTAGTCAACCCACTCACCACATTTCTTGCACTACTGTTCTGCCACTTTATGCTACACATGCAAACAATACCTCAAACGAAAGCAGAGACTCCACAGAGTCCAACGATATAAGCCCCATCAGTCTACCTCAAACGGCTAAATCTACACCGGATTCTGTTAGTGGTATCTGCATGTGTTACAATGAAATCATTCCATGAGAATCTGGTGGGTATTAGGACCATGGGGAGACCTTTTACTCTCCCTCGTGTAGCAACCTGCACTTCCTAAACGACGTATTCCCCAAAGTTGTGATTCGCTAATGGTTGTGTCAATCTCATTTCGTTAGGTATCACTTGATTCTATTGGCTCTAAGGACTCGATAGAGGTGGCATTCATTCGAATCGACCAATCCGCTGCAGAGATATTGCCACTTTGTTGGCATTTTTTTAGCTAAAAATGTCAAAACAATGAACCAAGAGATTTTTCACTGCCAAGGAAGTTCTAAAAATGCTGGAGGAGGACACTGAGAACCCGGTCTGTTCTACTGATTCCTCATCAGATGATGAGGATCTTGTGCATCCTGACAAAACACAAGACAGCAATACCTCAGATTATTACATTCCATCATTGGAATGGTGTGTAAAGTCTTATATACAGTATGTTATATTTATCGATTTTTTAATTTTGGTGTCAAATTGCCTATCTATGTACATTATTATCCTGCACTGAACTTTGTAAATGCACACACTCATCCCTTATGAGCCACCCTCATCTTTTGCCAGTGCTTCAGGACCTTCACGGGCCCCACAGCCATCACATCAGAAAAAGGCAGGCTCGTGCAGATGACGATCGGCTCCAGGACCTCCCCAGCCATTGGCACCTCTTCAGCTCCAGAGCTTCTCCAGCCCCAGCAGCCATCGACACCTGAGACAGGCTCATCAACTCCTCCCCCCACCACTCAGCTGCAGAGAGGACACTCCACTCATCGACTTTCTGCTCCCATTCCTCAGTGTGAAGAAGATGAGGAAAAGAGGAATTCTGAGTACAACAGACTTTTCAAAATAAAGCCTTTGTATACAGAGATAGTGAATGCCTGCAAAGTACATTTCCAGCCATATCAGAACCTTTCCATTGATGAAGGCATGGTCGCCATCAATGCCTGGATCACCATGACGCAGTACTTGAAGGACAAGTCCACAAAGTGGGGTTACAACCTATTTGTGTTGGCCGATTCTTCGACAGGCTGTACCTGGAATTTTTGTGTGTATAGAGGCAAAACTGTGTCCCCCACAGGCCAGGGTCTAAGTTACACATCAGTGATGGACCTTTTGCCATTTCCTCTCCTCGGTGGGGGTAACACTTTGTTTGTTAAACCCTACTCTCTTCCAGGATTTGGCTAAGAAAAATATTGGCTGTTGTGGGACCATAATGTGACAGGGAACATGGACCTTTATAGGTTTGTGAAATCCCACTCCTCACCTGCCCCTGGGTGAGGTAGCAGCTCCACCTACTGACTAATTTCCCAATTTGCACCTCACAGTAGGAATAAAGGGGCTAGTTTATCAGCCAGCATGCAACACTGATTCCTAAACCAAAGGCAGCCTTTGGTTAACTCTCCTGTGGGTTGTCAGTTCGAGGTAAGATATTGTGTCTGGCTTCAGAGTTTTGTTTGTTTGTTTGTTTGTTAAGACACTAACGTGTGTTTCTATGGGCAGCTTTCCCTCCACTGTGCACTCTGGTAAACACTGGTAGGCCTGCTGTTTCTTTTATATTTTTGTATTCCTTTAATGATTTAGTGCTTTTATACAGTATAGACATGTCTTAATATTCAGCACTTTTTACTCCACAGGTGGCATCAAGAAAAAACAGAAGGGTGTACATGTCTCCTTCGATATAATTTCAAGGACTTTGAAATTTTCACTTGTGTTTCCACTGAGGAATGAAGCACCACTCTAAAATAACAAGGTCCCCAGCAATTAAAAAAATCATAACTTTTAAAACTATGGTCAATTTATAATTTGGAGTTGATTTTTTTCACACAGTGTTCAAGCTACATCTTCTGGATGTGCTGGGACGTGTCAGTGCCAACACTAAATATACACTGCTATGACATGCTGCCTCAACAAAACTCTGACAGATGTCTTCATGCAAAATTTTACAGCTATTTTCTAAAAAGCTTTCCCTCAGTGGATTTCTGTTCTTTGTTGTTGCAATTGTGGCATTAAAACATTGTGATGGTGCTGTATTGTTGTCAGCACAGGAAAGGTGCTGCCAAAAAAAAAGGAAGAAAAGACCTGGAATTTTCCTTTGCCCTACAGGTTCAGGTGTCAGGTGGCACCCCGATATTTGGTTGGTGTTCAAACAGGTCAGTTTTGTTTCTTTTGCATCTCAGCACGTCATTTCTTAAAAAAGGTTTCCTAAATTAATGTTACATCCCATCAATGTAATGTTTTGAGTGTTGCACAAATGGCTAATAGAATCAGCAATTACAATTAAGTTACAAGAGAGAACATAAGGAGGAGAATCATGAGGGCAGGTGAAGCACTGCAGACATCTGATAATAACAGCCAGTTAAAAAGTAAGAAGTCATGTTACCGTGTTGCTGATGAGATTTGGTAGTTTTGTCAGGCCTGAAAATAGTGCACAACCCCAAGCAGGAGGAAGGCTGCTTCATAATGATATGTGAATGCCTCAAGCAAGTGACACCACCACATCAGTGCATTTGTACTTACTTTAATGTTGAACAAGGCAACTTTATTTTTAATACTTTATATGCTTTAATGTGATAATTGGCATTTCCTTTAATCATATAATCATTAGAACTCGTAAAAACTGTGCATGTTAAAAGTTTCTGTTTGAGCCAGTTGAAGGCACAGACTCCTCTACCATTTTTACCTCATTCTGAAAAACCAACTCCCAACCCCAAGCCAATGCCCAAGTATCTTAAACATGCATTATTTGTAATGGCCAGCAGGAGGCGGTGAAGGTACTTGCACTATACTTACACCAGCAGTACTTCAGAGGTGCACAGATCACTGTGCTAGACTGTGCTAACCCTAACAGATCACTGTGCTAACCCTAACCCTAACCCACACTAACCCTAACCCTAACCCTAACCCTGCTACATGTGTTCAGTTCAGTTTAAATTCCAACCATCTAATTTTTCCTAAAACAAATTATTTTTACAAATAAATTCCAATACATGTATTTCAAAAACATGATACACTGTGTAAATGTTAGCTTTAGAGTTTCACTTTGACGGAGCTAGGCTAACGACTAACCTAGACTTCAAGTCTTTAAGCTGAGCTAATCCGAAATGCTATTGAACATTTTGTCACAGTCTGAGAGAGTCATTCGGGTAGCGAAGCAATACCCCAAAGTCTTGGGCAAAATCCCCTTTTTATAACATCGATTAGAAGTTCAACCAACTATTGTTAGCACTTTGTAATACTTGATCTGGAAGGGGCCCAGCATTGTCACATATTTTCTGGAGCACATTTGCAAGGCCACTTGTTCAGCATTAATGATCCTCGTCTGAAAGAAAGACTACTCCATGAAAATGGGCTTACACTTCAAAGAGCAATTGACATATGTAGGTCAGCAAAACTTGCCAAGACACAAATACAGGCGATGCAGATGACCCCTGTCACATGTGATGTTCCAATTGACGCTGTGGAGAAAACAAAAGGACACAAACGAACAAGCAGCAGGTTCAACAAGGCCAAAAAGCGGACAATAATCAACTGCCAGAAATGTTGATGGGAAGAGCTCTGCGCAGCACACTTCCATGCTCCAGTGCTTTGCTAAAGCAGTCCACCCACATACACAGCAGGATACAGGAACTGCAGTCACGCCGGTGCCAATCCCACGACCGTAATGCCAAGCCACTGCCTGCATTGGATCCGGGTACCACCACACATGCACATGCAGACATGCAGACACGATGTGGTTGGGAGCCAGCCATAGTGACAGGCCAGAGACAGGAGCCACGCTCCTACAACGTGCTAACTCCAGCAGGAAAGACTTTAAGGAGGAACAGGCGACATCTGAGGAGGATACATCCAAGTCTGTTCAGAGACACTGACCTTGATGAAGATTCAGAAGCAACACACTCTGAGACACATGAGTCTACCTCCCTGCTACCCCAAGATCCGCCACCACAGGTTTTGCCACCTTTGAGTGTGAATGGTTAATCGGACTACCGCATCAGAACCTGTTATCAGGCTCAGTTCACTCTTTGCTAAGTCCCGCCTCCTTTGTGACTGCTGCTACACCTATCAAGCTAGGGCATTTTCAGCAACATCAGAGACAGATATTCTCTATCAAAGATATAATAGCTAATGCCTGAAATAATAGGTCTGAAATATCAGAAAGAAGTTGACAGAAAGGACCAAAATATGTATTTGAGAACTACATTCACAATATAATTTATCAGCACAGAGCTGCGAATGAAGAGGAAATTAAAATCAAGATAAAAGGCTTAGCAAAGGGTCAGCTCTGAAGCACCTGGTGAAATGTCAGCTTCTACATGAAAGGATGAAGCCACATAAACAGGACCTAGGTTCCAAAATGACAAACTCCTTTGAGATCATGTGTGACAGGACTCCCTGTTGCAGTGTACCTCAGCTTTGGAACGCCCCAACACACACTCTAATCACTCCTAACAACATGATGTCATGTGTTCTCTTGCACGTGTACTTTGTACATTTCTGTATTGTCCTCATTCACCCTGTCTGTTTATGCTAAGGGTTGTCTACAGTGCCCAAATTGCTGGTGTTCTCTGTCATTGTCTTTAGCAGTGTTCTGTACTTTGCCTGAGTGTTGGTTACCATCTTGTGTTGATTGCTATGTTGCTTTCCCTTATCTTGTGTTGGTTGCTTCTGTATCTTGTTTTTCATTGTTGTTGTCATTGCTTTGCAGTGCACTGGGTTTCAGAAATGCACATTACAAATCAAATTGATTATCATTACCAGCAGCCCGTGCTGTTGATAACAGGCAGGACTGACCCATGACCCAAGCTTTATCTTCTTGTCCTTAGCTGATACAAATGACAATGGGCCTCATTCACCAGCTGTTCTTAGAAGAAATTTGTTCTTAAAACCCATTTACACAGTTTTCAGGAAGATGGCATTCACTAATGTTCTCTTATTTGGGTAAGGTAAGAACAGAGTGTACACACGGTCAAGAGCACACTCACTGTTCTCTGCTGTGGTGCATAACTGAACCTGAAATTGAACTCAAATATGACAGTGAGGTGGGCGGGGCCTCTCCCACTGTCGTGGCTCTGATGTGTGTTAGAAATTAGAGACGAGGTAAATATAAAACAAAACAAACTGAACCCAGAGCCTGCTGAAACAAGCATCAGATAGACAGTTTTTATTGAGCAATCAGCTGCTTTATAGCTGCAGGTCAGTTTGCATTTGGTCCCTCAGCTCTGACAGTTGAGCTGCACTCGCCAGAATCAGTGGGATATTTTTTTCACTGGAAAAGATTGGTCTGGTGTTGGGATTAAAGCACATGGTGTCTGTCACAGAGGAGAGAGGAAATGAAAAAGCCCTGTAAGCCTCCTCTTGTCTTCCAGTGAGATGCACACCTGTGGTCCTCCTGGGTCCAACTGACCCAGTCGCTGTGACTATTAACTTGATAAAGCATAAAGTATAAACTGTCATCCAATTCTGTTACACCTTTTTAGCCAACTTCAACCTTTACA
Source organism: Myripristis jacobus (assembly GCA_900302555.1). Lineage (NCBI taxonomy): Eukaryota > Metazoa > Chordata > Actinopteri > Holocentriformes > Holocentridae > Myripristis > Myripristis jacobus. The sequence continues at coordinate 11,906 of OMLB01062345.1, forward strand.
CTTCTGTTGGGGATTTATGATCAATAAACCTTATTTCCATGAAATTCTTCCACTTTTCCAGGAGTCACAACTGGAGCCATGAGTCTGTGATTCCTCTGTGTGTCTTTTTGTCTCTTCCTCCCAGAGTCTGTCTCACTGTAGCTGTGTCTCAGTTCATTTGCAGACTGATTACTTCACAGAGAAGCCCAACCAGTCACTCACAGACCTGGCTGTGAGCTGGCTGGGGCTCTGCCAGGAGACCGTTCACATAAACAAGAGGCTTTTATTTCCCCAGCAGGTCTTCTATGTAGCCCAACTGGTTTGAAAGATAAAAAGATAAGAGTTATGATTAGGATTTGTATCTGGTGGAGATCAGTGCTGCTTCTGAGTCATATTTAATTTAACGTGTTTGTCAATACAATCGATCTAACATCTGACTGTCCACACCAGAGCCAGCACACACCCAAGCTGTGTGTGTGTATGCATGAGACAGAGAAAGAGAATGAGAGAGAGTGAGAGGGAGAGAGTAAAAGAGAGGGAGAGAGAGAGAGAGAGAGAGAAAGAGAGACTATTATTAACACA
>OMLB01062347.1:0-30750 GCA_900302555.1 Myripristis jacobus
TTTCATTAGCTAAAGGCAGACTGCAGTCTCCTGGCTCTTGTTGCTTTTCGCCATGTCGTTCTCCCCGCTTGCAGCAACCATAGCAACAAAGATGCCCCAGGATTCATTGTGAATCGCGCATGCGCAGACGTAACTGACTATTCCAGTACGGGGCATTTTCTGATTAAGGTGTTTACATGGCACAATATTCTGGTTGGAACAGGCATATGCCAGGGGTCTTATTCGGAATTTTCTCCAACCAGAATATGACCTTAATCAGGTTCAGTACGTGTTTACATGACTCATGCGCAACCGGAATAGTGTGGATATTCCGAATAATACAGGAATATGGTGTGCATGTAAACGCGCTCAATGTTAGCCATCATCGTTGACTCTCATAAATGAGTTATTTGTTCTTGGTGGACAGTGGAAGCAGAAGTTTTTTCTGTCTTCTTGCAGGCGTCCATGTTGGTTACAAAGGAAGACGTTCAGCACGGAGGTGGGAAGTTCCAGCTCAGAGGTCAGAACATTGAATGGTCAACGGTCAGTGGTCCGTTATCTTCAAATGTGGTACCTTTTCATTTTATGTCCAGACTATGAGGTCAAAACCCTGTTCTGTGTATTTGTTTTCAGACTGTTGTCACTTCATGTCACTTCAGGTCAGTTACTCCTGCTAGCTGTTTATGCTAGCTAACAGGCTAAGGCTGCAGGACAGGACAACAGGCAGCTTCACATGTGATGTGTGGAAATCTTTGTTGAGATTGGACAAATTTTGGGGGAGAAATAGCAAAAAAAACAAAAGCCCTTTAACCCCTAATGAGCACCATAGCCATTACTTAGTTGCACGCAGATGCTGGTGACAATGGAGGCACACAGGTGATTATGATATTATAATGCCAATGATCATAACTATGACAGGGATTATAATAGAGAAACCGCTGCTGAAATGGTCATAAATTGGTGCTGATACATGATTTGAAACATTTAATTTCTGACAATTGATATTTAACTCCAACACTTCTTGATGATTAATTCCCCTCATTCCAGTTTCATTTGAAGGGCCCTCGTTCATGCCAATTCACTGAGTATGAAGCATAATCCTCACTTATTACTTCTAATAATATCACCCTACTGTCTGCATAATAATTACTTCCATCGTTTGGCTGCAGTTTTGCTCTTGGTGAATCACACATTAAAGAGCTTGTGTTTAGGATATAGATAATGAAAGCACATGGAGTGGCGCAGGTCTTGTTACAAAGAGGTAATGTTGGCTACTTTGGTTTGCATTGGTCTTGTAATGTGGATTAGAGATTCTTAAACATTTTCATGCCACAGACCCCAAAACTGACCCACATTAGGGCTGAGAGTTGGTCTCAGAGATCCATATGGGACAGTTTTCTTTGCTGACTTGTTTGCCCTGTCCCTGGGAAGATAATGGTGACAGTGGTGAGAGTGGAACCAAGGATTGCAATAGCCATTCTTTTTCAGGATTATTCCTAGTGAGTTTGATTGTTGTGACATTAAGTTAGTACCAGTTTGCCTGGGACCTTCTGTAACTTCCTCAAGGACCCATCGAATGCCCTTAAAGACCCCAGTTCCCTGAGTGGGAACCAGTGCCATAGATGACTTGGGGCTTTTGAGGTAAGTGGCCGCGTACAGCAAAGCATCTTTAAGCTGTGTAACTGGGGGCAATGCATCTCAATTAAAGATAGAGGGGCAGAGTGCATTTCTCTGTCTGAATAACGCTTGTGACCAGAGCTTCCATTGTGTGTGTGCTATTGTCCCCGTGCGTGTGTGTATGTGTGTGTATGTGTGTGTGTGTGTAAGTCAACCCCAATTCCCATAGCCCTTTGGCCAGCTGGTGTGCAGCAGTGAACAGGGAGGTCTGTGTTCAACTCTTCCCCGAGTCCTGATTGCCTGTGCTGGACTTCTCACCTCCCCCCTTACTCTTAAACCCCCCGGCCCATTAGCAGGACTGACACCTGAAACAGCAGGCCAAGCACCGGGGCAGATACACACATGCACGCAGGTCCAAATACAAAAGCATGCGCGTCCACACGCACACACACTTTTCGTACTATAGAGCAATTGTTAGGATCTTCCATTGACTACGTTCTTTCCCAACGACTAACCTTAGCCTTCACAATTACACACATATCCATACCTCTAACATACATCTTAGTGTAATCTAATGTTACAGGACCATTCCAGTGATTTTGAATGTTTGGCCCATTTACTACAATGTCCCCACTTTTTACATCGTGACAAAGCATTTTGCAAATCATATGGTAAGATTTCACAATACATAACCAAAATCTCTCAGATTTTAAATTAGAATTTTTGGTTGAAACAGCCACCTTTATAGAGTGGTGAAGTCCCGCCCACCCACTTCCGGTACATGGGTCATCAAAAGCAAAAAATTATGAATGCGATCCAATGGGTAGATAAAAATTATTTTCTGGTCCCGTTTGAATTGTGCCATGGATTTCACATATGTTGTTTGTGATATTTAAAGATAATTTTTCACGCAAAGAAGACTACAATTTAGCGCAAAGAATATTGATAATGTTAGGTTTTGTGTGAGCCCGCTTTGTGAACTACAACTCTTCGCTGCTCTCGGTGTGAATGATATACGTCACCACCCGCACTTTAACTGAACAATGGCGCAATAAACGGTCAAACCCTTGACATGAAAAATTGTTATTTAAGCCTATAAACAACATTTGTGTAATCCATGGCATGATGACGGGGGGATCAGAAAATAATAATTCTCTGTCCATTGAACACCATGCAATTTTTTTGCTCCGAAAGATCCCATGGGGGTCCACCGGAAGGGGCGGGACTTCACCACTCTATAGGCAGCTCTGCTCATTCTGCTCTCCTCCTGCGGAAAGTTGTGTCCTGCTGTGAAATGCGTCCGCGCGGAAACGGCGGTTCGGCGGAACTAAAGTTCTGCACCACAGAGCCGCGTTTTGTCAAATTATCCCCCAGGCGTGGGGGTGGCCCTAGAGTGGCCAATGGTGTGCCATGTAGCTCCGCCCCTGCTGTAGCCATCGGCTCTGTGTATATACTAGCTGTAACCACTGCATAAAGGATGGACCGAACCCAAATTTCTCCAGTGTATGAAAAACGAAAGTAAATTCAACTTTATCGAATGCCTTCTCCACGTCTAGGGAGAAGGCAACTATGGGGTCTATATTATTCCTGCTTTTCCACATTATCTGTAATATTCTGCGAAGATTGTCAGCTGAGCACCTATTTTTAACAAATCCAACTTGATCAGCATGTACCAGATTGGGAAACACCTTTTCTAGCCTGGCAGCAAGCACCTTGGAGATTATTTTTTCATCAACGTTAATTAACGAGATAGGACAATAATTTCCACAATGTTGCAGGTCTTTCCCTTTTTTATGGAGAAAAGTGATAACAGCTGATCTCATGCTAGCTGGGAGTTTACCCTTCCATAATGCATCCTGGTAGACAGCTAACAATCTTGGGGCAAGATCTTCCAAAAATTTCTTATAAAATTCCATCACTGCCAGGAGCTTTACCTAACCCGAGAGTGTGAATTGCCTGTTTAACTTGTGCTAACATAATTTCTCCTTCTAATGGGCTTCTTTGTTCCTCAGTTAGAGTTGGAATTTTAATAGAGGAAAAGAAATCCGTCAATTTCTGTTCTTCAGTGTTTCCTTGCGATGTATATAAATTCTGATAAAATATTTGAAATGCTTCATTAATTGTCTTTTTATTTGTTATCAACTTGATAGTGTGATCAAATATGGATGGAATTAAGTTAGAGGTTTTCATCTGTTTTACCCTATGTGCTAATAACTTACCAGCTCTCTCACCTTGTTCATAATATTTTTGATTGGAACAGAATAGTGCATATTCAACTTTTTTCTGTAAATTATTGTTCAGCTCATGTTTTAACTTAATTAACTTGTTCCATATTTCCCTCTCAGGGTGCTGCATATGTTGTTTCTCAAGTTCCTTAATGTCCTGCTCTAGCTTCTGTAATCTATCCCTCCCTATTGAATAAGACGCCCCCTTACAAAGGCTTTAAAGGCATCCCAAGTTATACCAATATCATCAGCTAAACCCTCATCAAATTCCCAAAATTCCTTCATTACTTTTCTTATGTAGTCACAATATTCCTCACTACTTAGTAATAAATTATTCAAGCGCCACCTCACTGTAGATTTTATTTTTTCTGTAGCAGATACGGGTATATCCACTGGAGCATGGTCAGTTAGAACTATGTTGCCAATTGTGGCACTAAGAGTCTGACTCACCAGCAAGCGGGAGATTAGGAGATAATCAATTCTGGAATAGGTAGAATGTGGGTGAGAAAAAAATGTATAATCTTTTTCTTGGGGATGGAATCATTTCCACACATCTACCAATCCCAGATCTTCCGTCACAACATCTACAGCAGCGCATGCTGGGTCGTTAACTGGCCTAGGTTGGGAGGATTTATCCAAATACACGTCCCTAACCTGGTTAAAGTCTCCTCCAATTATGATGTTATCATTCCCAATACTCCTTACTAAATTGCAGACTTCATGAAAAAACTCTGGTTGTGATGTGTTCAGGGCATACACATTTACAAAAGTTGTTTTCTGACCCTCTAGAGTAGCATCCAAGATTACCCATCTACCTTCCTGATGAGAGTAATGTTTCAGTACACGAAAATCTATGTTCTTCCTAATCAATATGATCACCCCTCTTTTCCTATTGGAATATGTGCTAAAATAAACTTGACCCACCCAGTCCATTTTTGTTTAATAAAGTCATCATCATATAAACACGTGTCCTGAATAAAAGCGATGTCCGTTTTCCTCTGTTTCAAATAGGATTTTTTTTCCTTTTAACAACATTGTGGCAACCTGCTATATTCCATGACACTATTTTAGATATAGTCATCTGGCAGTGTTTTATTATATTAGTCTAAATAAGCTGCAACGCCGAGCTCTGCCTGTCCAATCCACATTGAATTTTAACTAATTTGTTGGTAAGAATCATTGGTCAAAATAAGCATATTTGTAAAACACTGTAGGCACAATAAAACAAACAGAAAAGAAAAGAACAGCATGAACAGCTGGAAGCGTTGGGCTAAACAGTAACCCAATAAACAAGATTTCTGTAGGTCAGCAGTACTCAAGGATCCCATTTATGGCTCCCCTCCTAACTCGCCCATCCCCCTCCCTCACTCATTTGCATTAAAAAAAGTTATTATAGTCGTTGAGTTTACTTATAATTCATGTTTCATGCAACTTAGATCACTCTTACTGAAGTCAAACTGCGGGGGGACTAAAGGTCTATGTCCGAAATAAATCCACCCCTATAACATACGTTAATTCCTTCACACATACAAATATACTATTGTTGGAGTTACGTGGGTGTAGAAAGTAACTTAAATTATATCTTACCCGTTCACTGAAGAACAAACAAAAAAAAGGAAAAACCCTCAAACAAAATCGAGCACATTGTCCACAATTAACTTCAGTCTTAAATGTTCAGTAACATCTCCACGGACCGTGAGTGTATCACAACAGAAAAAAAAGGCACTCATCTAAATTCAAATTCAGTCCTCCATCTGAGTCCAGATTTTCCTCCACATTGTAAGACGTGATCACAAGTCAGTTTATTTATTTAGATTAATCCACGCCGGACAGATTCATCCTTTTTCGCCCATGTTGAGTGGTACCTGTCCCTCGCCGTCCTCAGTGGGACCCTCCATTGCTTCCCAGCTGCTGAAAAAACTCTTCACCTCCACAGGGCTTGAGAACTGGAGTCACCGGTTATCCAATGTGAAAGTCATAACAGCAGGGTAACGCAATGAGTAATCAATCTTGCGTTGTTGCAGCATACGCCATACCTCATCATATTTCTTTCGTTTTGCCTGTACCTCCTGGGTGTAGTCTTAGAAAAAGCTGACCCTCATGTCCCTCCAGGTGACCTGCTTCTTTTTCCTTGTGGCGGTGAGAACAGCGGCCTTGGCTTTGATGTGCCTCAGTCTTGAGTCGTTAGCAGGGGCAGGGCCGACACGATGGATTCTGTCAATCTCATACCAAGCATCAACTTCAATGTCCAGCGTCTCATTCAACAGAGTTTTAAAACATCCTTCCAAATTCCTCAATTCCCTCTCTAATACCAGAGATTCTGATATTCTGGCGTCAGGAAAATCCCTCCAGTGCAGTCACTTTTTCCCGCAGCTGCTAGTTCTGTTTCACCAAGTTTTTCATGATTGGGTTAGCCTTAGCTTCATCATCTTCTAACCAGGAGATCCTCTCTTCAGCTTCCGTGATCCTACCACCGAGGTTGTTAACAGTTTCATTCTACGAGTTGACTCCGTTTTTCACCACGTTCATGTCTTTAGCCAGGCTCTCCAGGATAGATCGGATGCGGGTCAACTCAGCCGCCACACTCTCTTTCGGATTACTCTCAGATGTAACTGGTGTCTCCACCATTTTTGGCCGTGACGTTACCTGGGGGTCCTGCGCTGGCTTTCCTCTGGGGTTAAGAGGTTGATTGCAAGTAAAGTAGCGACTTTTCTGACTCATGCCACCTCCCAGAAATGTCCGAAACCAAGTACAATCAGAACAATGACTTCTTCAATTGAAGTTTTTAGGGGGGTCTGGGGAAAAAGCGAGCTCCGTTTCTCCCTAAGCGGCCATCTTGGGCGGGTGTACCACATGACTCTGATGTAGGGTTGGGTACTGAAACGCAGTGCACGATGAAACATCTGGCGACGCATGGAGTTTATATAAAAGCCGAACAAGCACTGTGTTTGATAATCTACGTGACGTAAGGCCAAGCACTTCAACAGTAGCAGCCAGTATCGGCTTCCCCAAACAAATGGAAGAGAGTCCCAGCCCTGCCAGTGTGGACTGTCATGCCCTTACACTTAGGACTTGACAAAGTGGAGACCACGACCACACATGGCTTCAAAACAAGCATTAAGTTTATTTAATAAAGTAAATGCAATAATTATGCAGAACTTAAGTTTGCAAAGGATAAATAAATGTTAAGTCAGTAGTCAGTAGCGTGTGTAGTGAGTGGATGTATGAAGAAAGCAACCGCCTGAACCAAAGTCAACTGGACCAAACCTGAAGGAGAAGAGAGAGAATAACTGTTAGAGGCCCCAATTTATAGGGGAGGCCAACCCCATCCCAGGTCCAACCATTCCCCCTAATTAACTTATTATTCAGCACCCAAGGAAAACCTGAGCTCTCAGCACCCTAGGAGAGCCCGAGATCTCAGACAGACAGGTCCTTGGTCTAAACAGGGCCAAGGGGCTGTCACAACATCACAGATGATGATGACAGCAGCCTTTCCTCTTCGGGTATTTCTAGTAATTTAATGCCAACCGCAAATCTTGCATATTGAGTAGGCTATCAAACACCGTTGCCATTTAACAGCGTGTGTGACAACGTGTGCTATGTCCAATACTTCCACTCAGTGTCGGCTGACTTTCTGTTTAATGTGAAGCTCATAACATGTCATGTATGTATGCAAAATCAGACATCAGATTTAGAAGGTGAAATTTTGCAATTACTCAGGAACGCAATACTGTTACCCTGGTAATAATCTCTATTAATCTACAGAATTATCATATTGTTTAAAACAATATCTTTTTGTTTGATATTATGTAAATGTGAATTTTGATTTTATATTGGTTTATTTATTATTACCATATGTTACTTGTATTTATATTGTTTAAAGATGTAAGTTAACATTGTGTTCAATTTGGCCCTGGAAATAAATGGGTGTTGTTTTTTGACGAAGTATGTGCGTTTTCGTTTTTTTAAGTACCGGTTTGAGAACCGTTTAAGCACCAGAACCGTTTAAAAAATACTGAGTAGGCAGGATGTAGTGATTGTTAAAGATATTTTTGAAAATAAATGAGGGGAATTTAATTCAAAGGGTTAAATAAAAGCCTGATTAAATACACGCCAGCCTCTGGACTCCTTTAGGTTTCCACTAGTTTGCTCATATTTGGTATGGGTGTCTGCCCTGAAAAGTCCACATGAGAGTTCATGCCAAATGTATTACCGTCTTTAAGTGACAGTGAAATAATATTTCAACCAGCAGAATAAACACGAGGCGTCAGATGGTTTATAAAATGAAATAGAAATGAAAAATCAGCTGAATCAAAGTGATGATTCTGATGAAACTCAAACTGAGGGCAGACCTCCATCGAAGGTTGACCCTCATTGTTAGAGAAGGCCAGTTCCTCTGCAGGAGTATATGGCTGAATGAGAGACGCATTAATTTATTGAACACACAAATGTTACTATAGTCAGATCTACTCCTGCCTTTTTGCCAGCATTCCTTGTGGCTTTTGACAGCTGCAACTGTGTTGCTTTTTGCCTGGATGATGGATTTATATTCCTTGTATTTATTCAAGATTATTGTCTGCTCCTCCGTTGTCAAGTATGTGGCTCGGGTGGCTTTTTCCATGTCTGTGAATGGTCGTATGCAGCAAACACCGCCCTTTTTATGTGAGCGCGCACAGATCTAGATTGGAAAACCCTGGGTTGAATTAACGAATTGATAACTGGCTTCGTGGTACCGAAAATCGGGATTGCGGATGTCTGGTTAAGATAACTAAGAGAAACCCCGGGTATGTTAATCCAGCTTTAAGGTACAGGCCCCATGTGTCATTTTTGTCAAATAAATTCAAAGTGGTGAGATTAAAACATCATATTAAAATAATCACTCCTACATTTTTTGGTGTCATAGTGATGTCATGTGAATTAACCCTTTGAGACCTGAAACAAATACTGCATTTCTTTAAAAACAACAAGCAGGGGAAAACAGTGACGACAAAATTAGCACAACAAAACAAAACAAAACAAAGATTACTTAAAAATCAGAAAATATAGCAAAATTTGAGACATTTTACAAAAATGTAAAGGAAAAGAAAAAAACAGTATAGTTAAAATGGTCAAAAGATATGGACCCCCACTTTGAAAAACCAATGCAATAGAAGCTACTGTAATGGATATGAAAATATGTGTTAAAACCAAAGGAAAAAAACCCTTATAGTTTAGATGGTTAAGGTACACTCCAATGTGTTTTATTTCATATTTGAAAAGAGGCACTTATAATATATGTAAGTACATATGTATAATACTTTAAAATATTTCTTTATTTCTCCATGTTTATTATTGCTTAGTTAATATTTACTCTGAGATATCTGTAATCTCAGGGGCGGCTGGCCCATAGTGGGCGATAGTGCATCACCCTCCTAAAGCCAGATGAAAAAACGAGAGAAAAAAGAGTTTATTTTGCCGGTCTAGGTCTTAATGTTATTGTCCAGTCAGCAGCCCAAATACTGCTGTGACATCAGCAGCCTGAATGTCACTTTCCAACCAGCAGCCCCGCCCCCTTAGGGCGATCTCAGTCAGATTGAAAATCGCCCTAGGCACTCTCATAGACTTACATGTTGAGATTTTTTTTTTCACATTTTGGACCCTACAGTTCATTTCTATGGGCCCTGGGAGGGCTTGCCCCAACGTGATTTCATCATACGCACTGCGTAGGTGGACGATACATGCAGCGCGCGGATGCGTCGGGCGGGAGACTGCACGATTTGATTTGATTTGATTATCGCTATGGCATCCATGATGGCTATAAATTGTAGGCTCTGCTAACAGTGATTTCATGGGCAAACTAGTATATGACAATGTATCTGTACGGTGGAAGTGTTTTTATTCTGGAACCAAATTTATTGAATTTGAGGCATTTAACTTGATATAGCTATACAAAAATACTACCGTGTGTAAAATTCATGTCTGGTGTTGCCATCTAGTGGTTGAACAGGAAAACCACATTAAACAATGCAATGTAACACTGTAAAGTTAGCTATCTGACTTTTATTTATTATTATTTTACCCATTGAATGGGTCATCTTAGCCATCATCGCAATAGTTGCCCCCCCTGAGAAATTTGTCAGGAGCCGCCAATCTATTATTTTGGTAGAGAAATGTGTTCTGATTGATTGCTCTTGTCTTCCAGGTTTCGCCTGTAGGGGGCGCATGTTGCTGATGGCTTGTTCATTACAGTCTGAACCTGAAGCCAGCAACACTGTCTCTCGCTTCATTTCTTTCTATTTCCCCTTACAGGGGCGCAACACTACCATCAACAGCATCTCTAAAATAACACTGCCTGCACTTTGAAATGTAAACCCAGTGAACATTTACTATTTTAAAGATCACATTTAATTATAGGTATATAATTATTTGACCAGCCAAATCCTGCAGCCTCTGAATCCAGAAGGGAGTCAGGAATGACAACATCTCCCTCTCTGTGGATCGTGAGAAAGTCCCATTCCTGGGGGACCAACCTGTGCGAGGCCTTGGAAGGCTTTACGCAGCACACCTGTCTGACAGGCACATGATGGCCTCTGTTAGCTCCCAGCTTGCAAACGGTCTGAGCAAGATCAATCAAAGTTTCCTTCCAGGGAAATTCTGGTGTTATCAGGTCGGTTTATATCAGTGGGTGATGTGGCCCCTCAAGCTGTGTGACATCACCCCAGCAGTGGCTTGGAATGTGGATGCAAAGCCAGCAAATACATCCAGAGAAGGGTGGGCCTCCCACGAGGTCTGCCCAGTGCAGCACTGTTTGGCAGAAACAGCCTGAAGCTTCAACTGAAATCCATCAGCTTGGGCTACAAGCAGGAGGTGAGGCTGGTGCTCAAAATGAGAGACTCACCCAACCTGAGTATCTGAGACACCAAGGCCCAAGTTCAAACAGGACAGAAATGGAATGTTGTGCAGTCAGAGAAGCAGGCGAATGATATTTAACTTTCCCCACATTCTTTGAATTACCTTAAACTAGCCACTTTCACATTGTCTGTGTATTGATTTTTGCATATTTCATTAGCGGTTGGGTTTTAACACTATATAGACTCTCCCATATATCTCCCATATATGTATTTCTCCTCTCCTCTGTGACGGCAGAGTTCCCCCTCGCTCCTCTCCCACAACACACACACCTGCACTCACACCGGTGACACAGGCACACACCCATCCACACAATGGAGGAGAGAGGTGAGTGTTGTCCACTGTTACAGTGAGAAAAAATAACTACAAAGAACAAACAAAAACTGTAAATATGTGCGTTTTTGTTTTGTTTTTTAAAAAAGAACTGTACGTGGCAAGGCAGGAAGTGGAGGTAGCTCTGTGGCTGCTGCTAGCCAAAGTGAGCCCCAGCCCAGCCCCAGCCCCAACCACAGTGCAGGCTGATCTTCTGCCCCTGTTAACGTCGCCACGACTCATCCCAAACACACTTGTTCCAGCCCACCCACCGAAGCACGTAGTAAGAAGCTGCAGAGAAGTCACCACCGTCAGTCTGGCTTTGATTCAGCATGGCTATCAGACTGTAGATACTCTGCAACTCGGTGAGCAAATGAATTAATGAAAGATTTTCAGCTGTAAAACACACACAAACAAAAAAATCCAGTTTAAGGACCAGCTTTGACAGTTGTCAACCTTGTTTTGCATCATTTAGGACATATTTGTTTCTAGTTTCAGAAACTTTAAGAATGTTGTAATTGCTTAAGTGTTATATAAAAGTATCCAGCTGTAAGTATGAAATGAAATGAAAGTGTTCCATGCAGACACTGCGAGACTCTTCAATATAGCAGCTAGCAGCACATGATTACACCAGACTCTGCTACTATACTACTAAACTTAACAATTCATCATGTTCTAGATGCTTTAGAGGAGAGGCTGGATATTCCCTGAGACTCATGCAGGTGCAATCTGAAGCCAGAAAAAAAACAATGCAGCAGATTTGTTTCTCTGGTCAACAGAATCCCCCTCACCATTACAGCCCATATGCCCCCTCCTGGCTGGCTTGCCAAATTAATCCGAATCAGAATCAGCTTTATTCACCAAGTATTTATGCACATACAAGGAATATGACTCCGGTCACTTCTGCCACTCTCATGTACTTACACAGAGTTAGACATACAAACACAGTTATTATTACTGCAAGTTACACTGCTATGTAGAGAAAATGCTTCAAATGGGCCACTCAATCCTCAGGTCTTCCAGAACACTTACTTATTTACAAAAATAACTTCAACAGTGCAATAAAACGTACAGATTAGGCAGAGTCAGTTGCAACTCTTAGATTTACTGTGAAAGGAGTAAAGTGGTTCATGAACACAAACTCTGAGGTTTGAGTCACAGAGCACTGCCTTTTATCCGTCGCTTGACTCCTCCTGTGCAGCCCACTGCTCCCAGACTCACCCCCAATGTGCGTCCTTTGGGGATTTTCCACCATTAGGTAACACTCTCTTCACTTTCTTGGAGATTTCTTGGCTCTGAGCAGTGACCTCATCCCATCCTGTTCTAAGTGTGATGATGTCACAAGACTGGGGGGCAACCACTCCATGATACCATGAGACAAGGATTGTTCCATAGGCTGCATACTGTACAGTAGTACTGTGCAAATTTGTAGTCTACTTTATTACATTAGTTACATGTCTTGAATAAAATTATTTTAGCTCAGTGGTGACTTTATAATCCATTCTGGTCATCAATCATAAACAGATAATTTGTCATCTATCAATTTGTCTCTCAAAACCTTTGAATGTAAAGGCAACTACTTCAGCATGACTGAAAAATAAACAGACTCACAATCATCTGATTCAGTCGTCACATACATTTTATTTCAGCTGCAGCAAATCCAGAATAAAGAGCAGTGGCACTAGAGTTCTATTTTTCTGCTTAGAATTTTTCCTCTCCACACAGGAGCAGTACATTTAGGAAAGAAAGCATTATCCATTCTTTTCTTTATGAGAGTCACTGCTGGAGATTTCATGATCTGGTAAGCCAGCCTGCTTTATTTTAGCAACTCAAGAATAACATTTGTGCAATCTAAAGATTTAAAATAGATAACTTGTAAATCACCATGTACTCAGAACTTGTTTTTACTAAGTATGAAGCATACAACCCACAAATGTAAGACTACCAGGAAAAGGATTAAAAAAACAAACAAAAAAACATCAGAAATGGTTGTAGTAAAGAGATTTCAACCCATACAGATGACAGGATACATAACTCAATTATAGGAAAATTTTGCCTGTCTTGCAAAGCAGTAAAGTGATCAGTAGTCAGGTTTCCATCCAAATATATCGAAACTTTTGAGCGAATTTTGTCCAAATGTGCAAAAGAAAATGCGAATTTATGCCTGTTGCCATCAGTTTTGTATTGGGATTACTGGGAGAAGAGTGCACCGTGAGATGACGTCATAAGATAGCGTCTGTGTCCACTGAACAACAACAAACACTCAGCTGGCACTCAACAGTTGATCATGGACAGATTCCTGCTGAACTTGTCGGCTCTTGGGAGAAGTCTGGTTACTATTTTGGTAGCGCTAACTTTGTACCGAACCATACCTAATTAAGAGAAGACATAGAAGAATGTTAATGTTAAGAGTGCTATGAAGTGTTGTGAGTGTTGAAGTGTGATGTGTCCAGTCATCGTTTATTCGCAAAACCTGTTTCCACAGCAAAAAGTCGCATTTTCTTTTATCGATACGCTGAGAAATCCACCCCCTCCAAGCGTAAAAACTTTTTTGAGAATTTTCGGCCGTTTTTCGAATTTCTGGTGTCTCCATCCAAGTTTTTTTTTCGCAATTTTTGAAAATGCTAATAAAAATAGGTCGATGGAAACGCGGTTAATAATTTTCTCATTAAAACTGGTCTTGTTTTAAAATGTATGTGTATATTTTTTTCTATGTGGTTTGTAATGAACTTTTTTCAGACTGATTGAACTTGATCTGGAAATTTAACAAAAGTTCATTTTCATAGAAAAACAAAAAACAAATAAAATTAATCAGTTGAAAAAAAATCCTCATTGATGTAGAGGTCTATGCATTCAATTATTATTTATTTTGAGTTTTACTCTGTGTGTGTGTGTGTGTGTGTGTGTGTGTGTGTGTGTGTGTGTGTGTGTGTGTGTGTGTGTGTGTGTGTGTGTGTGTAGCTCTCACTCCTCAGATCTGACACAGAGACACAGAGGAATCATATAACCTGAACCAAAACCCTGGGTACAGAGGCTGAGTGAAGGTGCTGTTGAAGGTGTGGAGGTGGATCAGTGTATCAGAGGAGACGCTGTAGAAGGACAGAGAGCCAGCAGGCCAGTCCAGATACACTGCCACTCTGTTAGAGGAAGGGAGGACAGGGATGTATATTCTGGTGTTGTTGTGACAGGCAGAGAAAGCACCAGAACCATGGCAGAACAGACTCCAGGAGTTTTCGTTCCCTCCAAGCACACAGTCTTCAGTGTTTCCTCTCCTGCTGATTCCTTTGTAAGTCACTGCTATAGAAACCCATCCTTCCCTTTCGACCTCCCAGTAGCAGCGACCAGTCAGACCATCACTACACAGGATCTGCTCCCAATCCTCAAACCTCTCTGGGTGATCGGGATATGACTGCTCCTCTCTCACCTCTGTCACCTTCATGTTGTCCTCAGCCAGGACGAGGTTTCTGTTTACTGTATTTGTGTCCAGTTTGAGTTCACAGGAATCTGATTGAGAGAACAAGACACAACAGACCTGCTGTGGTTATTATCTGCTGATTTAGTAACAGTTTTGATTTGTTAACACTTTGATGATGACACATTGTGTCAGCTGTCCTCTTCATTCACAGCAGGATCTGAATGAATGGATGTCACAAACTGCTGTGCAAATTCACTTTACATCTGGAAGAGCCATTTGTACACAAACTATATTTAATCCTCATATATTTCTTTATACAAACTTTTGTCCAAGTGTTGGAACATGGCGATGTTTTATACATGCATACCTCTGCTCAGGGTTATGCAGCTCACCATGCTTCCTTTAGGTTCATTACCAGTTGTGAAGCACCAATGGCGTTTGGTGAGTGTGTCCACTGTTTTGAGAGTCTGAATTTCAGTTTGGAGAAATGTGTAAAAATCACCTGGGAAAATTTGTAATTATTAAAGGAACTAAGATTGTCTTTGTGGTGGAACATCAAATGCAATTTTGTTTGGTTCAATGGGTGCAGCGCACAGCAGCCGTGCTGCTCGCTTTTTGCTGTTAGGTGCCACCTGCCTCCTGTCTCTGTCAGTTTCTTTTTCCCTCTGTTTTCCCCTCCCCTTGTGTTTTGCTGTCAGTCTGTCTTCCTTGTAGGGTGGGTGTGGCAGGCTCATTGGATTCATCTCTCTCTCTCACCTGCCTCCTCATGCACACCTGAGGCCTGTATCACGAAGCAAGCTCAGTTTTCCCTGGATTGCTCAGACCTATCCGGCTACACTAAGCGAGATCATGGTGATCAGGGATAACCGGTATCACGATGCTGGTTATCAACTCGCTCATTTGATCCAGGTTTGCCACATCAAAAGCCGTGAACGTGCACGTATAAGGGGCAGGTTCTGAGGCAGAAGACCAATCACAAACATGAGCCACAAGGAAAAACGCATAGTGCATTTCACGGCAGAGCAGCAGCGTATTATACTGGAAAAGTATGAGGAGGAAAAACAAAATTTACATAGTAAATCGAACACCGTGGCTGCCGCGAAGAGAAGGCAGAACGCTTGGCAACGAATTGCCGACTGCATAAATGCATAAGTTACACATTAATGGCTCAAGTCCATATCTGATGCTGAAACCTATGAACTCACTGCACTGCACAGATGTGCTGCGTGTATGACAGGTATAGCTGAATTCCTCCAGGTGTAACCCCTCAGGGGTTAAAAGAACATGGGAGCAAGTAAAAATTAAACACAAGAACATCACTGCATTTGTTAAGTTTGCCTGTTATTATAGCCTGTTATACAGGCTATAATAAGATAAAGCGGACGCCAAAATTCAATCATGAAGGGTAGGTTACAAATGATCCTTTTTTCACATTTGCATCAGCAAGCTGTCAGTCAGGCCCATTCTCTCACCCAGGAATAATTTGCCTCCCAAAAATATTTAGAGCTAATTAATTGTGCCATTTTAAATGTCCCTAAAATGTTGCGAAACGCCTCTAAAAATACTTTTAATTATCAAATTTCCTTGAATGATCTCTCATTTCTGTTTTCCTCTCCTACAGAGTGTCAGCTCTATATAGCAGGCAGCTGTTAGCCAGGCTTAAGTGCTGCTTCACATCAGTGTTACATCCTTTCTCTCATACAGAGAGTCGTCGGCAAAATCTAATGGATATGACCGGTCAAGGAAAATCCTTTCACGCCATAATGCTCTCCTCATTTGGACTCATCGTTCAGGGGGATCCTCTATGATTGGGCAGGCCATGTTTTGGCAAACAGGTGATTGGCCAGGGGGCGGCGCTTTATGTAGGATTCAATCCTATCCTGAAAGTTAGCCTGCCCCGGAGCAGGCTAGCTTTCAGGACAGGATTAGGATAGGTTTCCTATCCCGATCAGAGGTGAACCAGCTTTGTGATACAGAAAATCAGGAGTTGAGCCTGAAGTTATCTCGCTAACGCCTTAATCCTGCTTTGTGATACAGGCCTCTGGTTTGAGCTCTGTATTGACCTGTGATTGACTCTAATGAGCTCCTTGCCACTTCAAGTTAATTGTAAGAGTCTCTGAAACTGCACATTTTTCACATAAGCATCTCCAAGTTTCAGATCAATCGTGCGAGTGCAGTCAGCACTGCAGCCACAGAAAAAGTTCATACAAAGCATCCTACCTTGCAAGTCTGCAGCTTCATCACATTTTCAAATTGGAACTCAGAGACAAACTAATCCAACAAGAGCCCTGTGAAAGTGAAATGTATCCCTTATTTCTATCCAGAAACACATTTTTTTCACTTTACCTTTTGTTTTTGTTACAACCAAGCTGCTGCAAAACTCCAGTCTCATGAGCTGCCCCTTGGGTTGAGTCAGTCCAAATCAACCATTCAGCTCAAATATGTATCACTAGCTCAGTCCAATCAAAAAGAAAAGAAAAGAGATGAGAAAAATACAATCTCAAAAAAAAAAAAAAGACCAAGGAAGAAACAAGAAAGGAATAAAAGGAGGAAGGGAATGAGGAAGGGAGCTGGCTTGTCAGTTTCTACTTTCTCACTACATCGACATCGAGGCCACAGACACAAACACGCCTGCTGTGGTAACGAGTCAAAGGTAAAGTGTCTTTACAGTGTCGAGAGAAGCCACAGGTGCCTGTAAGGGGGCAACAGTAATTTAGAATTTGGCTGCATGAGGAAACATAATTATTTCTGTAAAAAGTTCATCCTCCTCAGTAGCCGAGAGAATAGTGCATGGGTACATGGTCAGTGTCATTCAGTAGGCTCATCAAAATAAAGCCTCATGCTCTGCATGGCTGTGCTCCATTATGCAGACGCCCGCTCTAGATTAAAGCCATTTTTCATAACCAAATGTCATTTGGGCTGATTATAAAACAATAGGCTTCTTTTCCCTCATGGTATGCAGTTCGGTTTGTCACATGCTTGACAACACAGGCGCTTTATACCGTTGATTATGAGGCAGTGGCTAAGGAATACATATGTTATAGGCTTCTCTCCAATGAGTCTTGATGTAGCTAAACTACACGAGCAGGGACAAACTCACAGCCTTGACATTTTCCATTGATTGTGAATGATCAACATGCTGAGCTGTCTGTGCTGTGCGAGAAGAAGGATGCATTAGTGTGATCAATCTTCATGATTTGTTTGAGTTTTTGATTTTTTTTCCCCCCTCTTTTGTTCCTTTTGCATGCAGGCACACGAAAACACACACACACACACACACACACACACACACACACACACACACACACACACACACACACACACACACACACAGAGTCTTTCTTTTCATAGCAATGCCCCAAAATTAACTTAAATTGCTACCCTAAATAACATAGTATTCACTTCAAGAAAAGCCTCCTACCTTCTTGTGTGATGCCGAGCTGTTGGTAGGCATTTATGTTCCAAGCCCGTGAATCGAAGTTGTCAAATTATAAAACATTTAAGCCGTTCGAACCGAGCACAAAGAACATTTCGATAATCAGAGCTATATTTAAATTGAAGTACCCTTTGTTGTGTTGAAAATAGCGCCCTGAAGCTATGGGTGTGATGAGAACATTGATTGTAATTGCCTTTGTTGACCTGTCATCGCCATGGCAAATTAATGGGAGCCAGGTTACGAGCCTCGATTCACTGAGTCATTGGATGGGTGTAATGTGGCAATTGTGCCAACACTCACTGACATTTTCTGCATTGCGTTGGTCGCACTGCATATAATCTGTTGGTGATGAATGGCAAAGGATTACCCGTATCCACTCAGAAGCACAGGTGAGAAGATATAGCAAAGTCGAGATAGAGCAGGGTAGAAAGATACAACATGGGTTTAAAAGGTCTTATGATAAATCGGAGTGAGGTCTGTTAAGCACTTGTTATTGTTCTGTCTTACTGATGGATTGCATCAACCTCTATGTGCTTGTGAGATTACACACATTTCTGTTTGTGCGCCCGTCCGTCTGCCTCGCCCCACCCAGCCGCCTATAACCAGTGCAGTGGGTCAGAAATGATTGGCCTCTGAGCTAGCCAACTGGTCATGTGGGATAAAGGGCCACAGGCCGCATGCGGGGCTATTCAGAGAGCGCGATTTAAGTGGCGTTTAAGCTTCTGCCCTCTCGCTCGCTAAGCCGTATCCACAGCGTTCGCTCTCATTGGCTAAAAAAGGTCAGATGCTTCTCGCGTACAGGGACAGCTTCTTGTGAAGTGCGTATTGGATCTAACGGGGAGGAGGCCGTACATATGAGTGAGTGTGTGAAGCGCCCTAGCCTCCGGACAGCTGTTTAAGGATTAGAGTTTCATACACTACCATGTTACAAATCTGTAGGTCTGCATGGTCGCTTCAGTACGCCACTGAAAACTGCTGTATATCCATTCTTAGGGCAAAGAAAATGAAATTCACCCCTCAATATTCCCAAAATATAGATAATTCCAGCCTCAGCAGCATTAGAACGTAGCAGATTATGTTTTCCGAAATGAATTTTATTTCCACTGTCAGATACAGTTTAGTGCAGGCCACCTTTTCCTAATGGTGGAGCTCTGGTGTAAGAGTATGCACAGGCAAAATGTGCCTGTGCATAATATCTTTTTTTTTTTTTTTTTTTTGTCTTCCCTGTATGCATGTGCATATTTTTCTGTGTGGGTGTGTTTGTGTGGGCGCACGTCTGGCCTCCTGGAGCTCCTGGAGAATCACTGCTCCCCAGAGAAATGGCGTCAGACAGCCTATGAATGAACCCACCGGGGTTGTCTCCAGTTCATCGCCGCGTTCCTCGTTTGAAACATCACTTCTTTCATCTGTACGGCGGAGGGTGCTGACAGTCGGTGGCAAATTTAAATGGTGTTTTTACATAGCGACCGTGCACGCCTCTGTGGGTCCGTGTGACGGGCATGCTGAGCGTTTGCGCGTTGTGTGCTTTTCTCATATGAAGTGTGCGCTCGTGTCTGTGATTGTTGCTCCACTGGCTGCTGATGAGATTCTTTGTTTCAAGCCAAGGCGACTGCCACAATTGAGAAAAAATAATAAGAGCCCAAATCACTTCCCTCGTACATACTATTATTATTGCTATTACTCACCAGACCGGGCTACTCTATTTGTGGCTGCTGAGAATTTGTTTTTTTATTTACTAGTTGTGTCAGTGGAAACAGGAATATGGAGCTGGAGGGATAATGCAGCTGTGCTCAGTTAACATAGTTTTGCCTCAGTCCTGTGAAATGGTGCAAGCTTGTTTTACATGGCATTACAAGGCAGGTGCTTTTCCACAGTACCTTCAGTATAATAAACCATGAACAGGTGCTGAGCATAATCCATTGAAGCCCCATGTGTTTTCCACCAGGATGAATTTTCCTGCACAAAAACAGCCGAGCACACGTATTAATTCAGCAAATTATGGGTAGAAAACAATGTGCGCCTGTGTTTCCCCGTTCTCTCCAAAAATAATGACAACAAAGAATCAGCTACTTGAACTCTGGCAGGGTTAAAAGAGAGGATAAGACGACGTTGTAATACACGAATGTACTTTGTTCATAATGGCTTGCTCTTGCATTTTTACCAAGCAATGTGCAGCAGCTTGGACCTAGGATGGACAAATTGAATATTAAATGTGTGCAAGACAGTGGGAAGGATCTTGCAGTCATATTTTTTTCAGCATTTTCTGTAGGCTTCTAATTGTAAGGACACATTCCAGCATAATATATGACTGTGTATAATGGGCATGCAGTGAATGTCCAGTATTGTCTTGTGCTTTTTGCCAGAGCAGCAATCACCTCATGACATGGCCATAAATTATTTAGTATTGAATTTTAAATCATATACTGGCCTTGCGGTACCTTGAAATGTGGAGAGCGCTGTTGTTTATTATATTAAAAAAAATTGCGCTGTCAATATTGTGCACATTGGAGCAAGGGGAGGGACACACAGGGATGCATGCGCTCGCCCCCGTTCTGCGTCTTCATATCTACTTGATTAGTCCTCTGGGAGGTCATGACTCTCCTCGTTTCTTCATCTCTTTCAGCGAGGAAAGGAGCTGTCAGCACGTCAGACACCTCAGGATCATAGCCAACGGCAAAGCCTGAATGCCTGCTGCTGTGCACTGTTTATGCACGGTCATGTGTGAGCGGTGGTGTGTGTGCGTGTGTGTGTGCGTTCGTGTGTGCATGTGTAGCCTATGTGTTTGTGATCAAGCCCATATCTGCTAGATAGAGCAGAGGTTTGTGTGTGTTTGTCTTTTCATGTAGTCTGCTGCCCTCCAGCCCCCTCTGCACTCACAGTTCATACTCAGGGCTTCTCAGTCGTTCACTACAGCTCTTTAGCTCAGCCGAAAAACGCTGGCCTGGGTATTTGAAACACAGGGTTTACATTCAATGCAATTTCAGACCAAAATGTTGATCACAGGCTGAGTTAAAATAGGAAAGATGTCATTTTGATTTCCATACTACAAATGAGTCTCCTTACATGCATTTTCCTCGACTACAGCCAATGTTTTCTGTGGCTGCGTTGTTTCCTAATTTCTCTAAGAGGAAAAACATGATAGCTTCAGGGCTACATCACCTGTCATAAGCCAATCCCACACCAATAGTCAAAGGTAGGAGGTAACTAATAATATTTTCTCCTGTTTGTAGCTACATTTTAAAATCCATTCCAGTACACACTAGACACATTTTGTAAGCTTTCCATGAAGCTCAGATACTAGATAGTTGAGCACTGGCCAATTGTGTTTCCATTCACAGTGAACAGTTGGTCAGCAGAATCTCGCTATAATCATTTTTTTAAATCATTATCATTATCATTTTTTTTTAAATAATTTATTCAAAAAACTTGGTTTGCACTGCAGTTTTCTTTTTTAAAAACGAGCTCAGTAACTTTCACTTAGTTACTTGTTAAAATGTGATAAAATGATCTACTTTCTCTTAACACCAGTAATCTTAGTTCTGCTGAAGTGAAATATCAGCAAATCATTTCTTTTTGAGTATAATATTTTAGTGCTCTCACTTGCTATTTAAAGCTGCTACAATTTCTCATTTTCTTACATCTGTAATAATTTGGGTTTTAGCTGGAAGCACTAGAAACCAGTGATCTGCCTGGGACATAATTTTTTATGTCTCATCAGTCAGCTGGTAAACTGACCAACAGGGCAATTTTCCAAATATTGGTATATTCCTTTAGGATATCATATGTGCTACCTTTACTACCAACAAAAAAACAGCACAGTGATGTGGCTGCAGGCACTTTGACCTCATTCGTTCTCTCCCGCGCTCTCTCTCTTTTCTTTTGTCCCCTAATTTACAACATCATCGCTTATTTCCCGCTGTTACTCCTCCATTTCGGTTCTCCTCTCCTCCTTGCTCTGCCTGCGCTGCTCTGAGTTTCCTCTTGCGGGAGATGAGCGCCATTCAGGGAGGAGAGGAAAGGAGGAGTCATGAAAAGTTTTAGTTTGCAGCCTCTCTCTTTCCTTCCCTCCATCCCTCCGGGGTGTGGTGAAATGAACAAGTTGTGTGTGTGTGTGTGTGTGTGTGTGTGTGCACAGCAGGGATCCAGAGAGAGTCTCGGGAGGAATACTTTAACTCTCTTCCTCTCATCACATCTCCCTGCCCACTTGCCGTCGATTTTGAAAATGATAGAGAGAGGCAAAATGGAATAGACTGCCAGGAGGGATCTCATACACACTCTCAGGAGCACTAGGGACTAAGCGTTGCTGGGAACTAAGTGTGTGTGCGTCTGTGTGTGAACGTGCGCTGACAGTACGTATATATTCCTTCACTCAGCCTCAGCCTATAGAGTCAGCTCAGATGAAGAGAAGCGTTCGGCTAAATAGATAAGAGCACGTTTTTGATTGGGTGGATTTGAGTGATGAAAGGGCATGGGGGGGCTGATGATGATTTTTTTTTTTTTTTTTTAAAGACAGAAAAAATGTCTATTTAGTTGATGTACGAAAAAAGAGGGCAAATTGTTCCCAAGGTCATGCTGCTCTAGGTCTGACGTGTTGTGTCTGCACAGTAGCGCTTCCTGGCATCAGACACATGCACATGTAGCCACCCATCCACCCACGCACGCACACACACACGCACACACACACACACACACAAACTGTAATCAGATTGCCATGCATTGTGCACTTGTTGTTCCATAAGACGGTGGCCTTCACTTCAGAAGCTCAGCCATTCTAAAAGGATTACATGGCGGACACTTCTGTTTACTCAGTGTGTTCTCAACCCTGTTTCACAGCTGGTCTGAGGCGCTACATAAACTGGCCAGGATATTATTCCCAGGGGATCAAGAAGGACCTGACAAGTTGTATCTTACATTGACTCCTTGTTCGCCAAACAACACACACACACACACACACACACACACACACACACACACACACACACACAAAACACCCTCTACTGAAGACCATCTGCAAAAATACAGTAAGAGGCTCTTAAGAAGCAGCAAGGGAAGGCTGAAGTGGTCTGTATCAGCAGGAGCGTTCGACTGTGGTCAGTTTCTATTCTTCACCTTCAATTCACAGTTTACTTTTCTTTTTTTTTTTTAATAATATTAGCTAGTAGACTGTCAAGGCTGTTACATAACCTTACTCAGACTGTGAGACATACAAAAATTGATAAAACCTATTAGATTCAGTAAAATGTATTTTCATCGTGTCATGGTCCTCTGAACACCATTAAGACCATTATCCAGATGGCATTCAAGGCGCAGCGCCGCCGCCACCATTTTGGACTTTGTGTGACTATTGACTCCTATCAGCACGCTGTTGTGTAGGCTTATCTGTTGACATGCTCCGGGTGAAAGAGTGGAGAATGTGGGATGGCGTAAATGCCATATCTCAAATTTCACATGCAATAATGGACCAAGATAATGGCTCTCAAATGATGCATAGTGGGAACATTTGTGGCTGTGAAGCTATTTGACAGAGAGGGGTCATGATAGCTGGGGTAATGGCACCAAAAGTGTACTTTCAGCTCCTATATATCCACTCCTGGTCATTTGGACGGATGCCTTTTAGTTTTTGCTGTGTACTTTAATGCACAACATCGCTCGGCACCTCTCTCTTTCTCTCGCTCCCCTCATATATATATTGCTCTCTCCCTCGCTCATCCCCGAGGGCAAGGGGGGTAGCGGAGTGGCAGAGTGACTGTGTGCAGTCAGCCTTTCCCTATCTCCGCAGGTTAATAACTCCCCATCTCTGAAAGTAGAGCAACACAACAACACATAAAGCAGCCGCACAGTCAGTTAAAGCAGAAAGAGGCGAGCTCAGACAATTTGTGCAGCGCTGTTCCATTCTGCTGCCTATCTCCAACTTGTGCTTGTAGCGTGGCACCAGAGGGGTTTCTCGCTCAAGCTATGGCAGATGGGAAAACAAGCGCGTGATAAAAGCCTGACCTTTGGCTGGACTCTATCATATTACTGTGGGGACGATGTGAGGGGTAGAAGGTAGAGAATGTAGAGAAATGTCAAAAACAAACACAAGAAAAAAAACAAAAAAAAACTGAGCTGCAAAAGAAGCTGGACTTTGATGTGCGTACAAGCTCCCTGCTCCTTTCACTTTGTTTATGTGCCTGTGTGGGTGTTTGCACAAGCTGTCCTGTAGGTGTGCATGGTCACGCGTGGGGTTTTTTCCCTGAATGAGCATTTGTCTCCGACCCTTTCACCTTGAATGCGTGTGTTTGTGCGTTTTTATGTTGTTGTTTTCACCGTGGTCGGCGCTCTTGCTGTGTGGTTTCGCAAGGGGCGGTGTCTGCGCTCGCTGCCTGGATGTGTTAGGCCCAGGCGCTGCGGGGTCCTGCCGCAGCACTGATCTATCCAGCAGGCTGTTGAACCTCCCCCACTGCCCTGCAGAGAGCTGCCTTGGCTGGAGTCACACACAGAGACCGGGTGCTGGGATCATGGCCAGAATGCACAATCCGCCTTAGGCTCTGGGCATGCAAACACAGTATTCGCACAGACACCCAGACATGCACATTTAAACACACACACCTAGGGCAATGCAGGGCAGCCTCTGAATTGTTGGCTTATTCCACTCTCAACAGAGCTCAACTGTGTGATCCTCCTTTATCTCACCCTGCCTAAGGCTACAAATCGCTCATAACCTCAAGAAACTATACATAGCGGCCATATAAGTGCAGACAGAGACCGATGTGCAACAGGTGAACTATTTCCAGGGCAACTCATGATTTTCAGCTACATCCTAGGAGGACAGGAGATGTTTCTGAGATAGTCTGGGGAATATGATATTACGTTTAAATTGAAATGCAGCACCGACGTGTGCTCCAAATGCTTCTCTGAGATGAGAGGAGAGCAGAGCGATGGACTGGTCTTTAATGCTACACTACGGAGGTTAGGGTCATCTAGGGCTGCAGCAAAGTTCAATATGAACTTCAGAATGAAAATTATGTTGACCTCTTATTCATTTTCAGCATGATGTATATGATATGCAGCCAGATGTTTCGGCGTCAGCCTTCGTCAGTAGCTGCATAATGAATGTGGGTCATATTGAACTTTACTGGAGCCTCTCTGATATGGATTTAAAAGATGCTTGTCTGTGGGTGAGCACATTGGTTCCAAAACAGTCAATTAATGAACTGATCAATTAATATCAGAAGTGCCAATGCATTGTTGTTGGAGGTTAAAGAGATTCTGTTTTAAAATAGAATTGTTGGTCTTACCAGCAACTAAAAACAATGTATTCATTTAATGAAGAAAAGGAGGCAAAACATAGCTTCTTTGTGATCTTAGTGAAGCTGCAACAATCAGCAACTGTTCTGGATTTTTACTTGATAAATGAGTAAAACGATTAATCGCCTGTGTCATCATGCGAGAGGGACTGTGGAGAGGCGGCCTTGGTGTGACCCGCGTGTTTTGGCAGGTACACTGTGTCCTTTGCTTTGCGCTGTGCCTGAATAATAAACTAGCTTGTATTCCACCCAAGGACAAAAAGCCTCAAATATATTTGGGGAGCTTGACAACTTGGAGTTTGATCTCCATTTTGGCTCCGTCGTTGCATTTGTATTGCGTTGCATCTGATGAAAGCGCCCAAGCATCAAGATTCAGCTCTCAATGGCTGACACCTGCTTTCATCCTAAAGTTGGCAGTGGCTGTTTTGTGGCGTATCAGCCTTTAAAAAATAAAATGAATGGCAATCCAAATAGGCTATGATTTTGATTTTCTTTTTATTAAAACAAGACTTAGACCTTTTTTCGAGGGGACAAACTGTATTATATTGCTATGTAATTGTAACTAACTATGCTCGTGTCAGGCTACAGGTGGTGGCTTTATCGTAGTTTGTTTCGGCTTAGTTTTTGTTTGCATTGGTGCACATACTAAAAACAAGCACTAAAGCCATCCAGACATCCAGACGCTTTCCTCCCTGTAAAACAAAACGCTCTGTGGAGCAGATAGAGAGACATGATGACGCCATGCTGACAGCAGGGCAACATGACATGATCAGTGGAGTTTGACAGTCACGCAGGCAGCAGAGACGAAGAAGGCCCCCCACCTTGCAAGAGAGGGGCAAATAAAGACAACAGTGAAAAGAAAAAGTGAGGCGTAATCCTCAGAGTGAATAACCTACTTGGCAAACTCATCACACGAAACAACAAAATTAATAACAATAGTAAGCAATCATCCTAATGTGTGTAATACTGCATACACATATTTTGCAAAGTATTCACAATCAGTGTCTTTATCAGCTGCATAAATGTGCAGGCGACATGGGTAATCCCCATCCAGATAAATGGTCTCCAGTCAAAATCGATGCTGAGAACATGAGGACTCAGTGTATGTAGATGAGAAATGTAGGAAGCTTTTATATTTAATAAAGCCCTCTCCTGGCAGATGGTTCCTGTCAGCTTGCTCTGTGAAGCACGAAGCCAGTGCACCGAGCGCGGAGAAGATTAAAGTTTGCAAAGATCTTCAAGGTTCAAAAGAGGCAGGGACCATCGCCACAGTAGAGTGTTTGAGGAGGGAGGCGTGAGATGAGGAAAAGAAAAAGAGAACCGAGGTGTGTCCCTTGCCGTTCAGTGAGCTGGGATGTTTCTTAATAATTCACGGCGAGCCGCTGATGGACATCTCCGAGTCTCTCCGAGCTGGCACGGGCTCCCAGCTTGCCATGTAGCTGTAATTGCCTGTTGGTCACAGTAATGGCTAACTGTCTGCGGCGGGTTTACTTTTCATTATGCTGATGTATTCATCGCAGCCCCTTTTGTTGACCTTATCTATCAGAGTTTAATTTCCTACAGATTTCTTTTTAATTACAACTGTTTCTCTTCCTCCCCCTGTCCCCCCGGGGCCTGTTAGCACCGCCCCGCCTGCCCGTTAAGCGGTGGCACCCGCGAGCCACAGTTACCGCGGCACACCGTTGTCCGGTCAGAGATTAATCAGCCGTTATAGCGCCTTGGCCGCGCTTGGAGCGTCAAGTCAAATCGGCGACTCCCGGCTTAATTGGTGGTTAAATGGCAGAGCGAGATAGTCACACTGACCAGGAGCAGACAGTAAAGGGCAGATGTGCGCCGGCGTTCACCTTTCAGCTGTCACAGAACCTGATTATATAATGGCCTGTAGGACCATGATAACTGTATCACTCCGCGGCTGCAATTTAATTGATTTGAAGAACAAATGTTTCACTGGCCTTTAACTCTGCTCATTTGTGAAAGGATGAAATTATGCCAAAACGTGGCTATAATTGAAATGTGTGAGTAATTTCTCATGTGTAATTGAATTCATTTAGTTACAACACATTTAATAGGCCCAAGAACAGACAATCATGAACACCTGAAGGACGTATATGGAGTGGCTTGCTCTACAGTTTCCACACATTTTCAGGTGAAGCAAAATTTGATCTCTTCACATGTGAGAACACTTCAGAGACATGCAAAATGAACATTAATATGCTTTTCTTACATATAGCAAACATGGAAGATCGGCCACTGTGCATTAACACAGTGGAACACTGTACAACTTGATTTGTAGGCAATGCGACACTTGACGTAGCAGCTATTGTCCAAATCTAGATGCCAGAAATGTCACAAACCGCCGGCTGTTAACTGAAAACACCCTTTGAAAATAAATTTGAGCATTTCTAAGAGAAAAGCGGTGTCAAGTCGAGGGTTCTGGTTAATTCACCTTGAACACAATAGCAGAATTCACCCTTCATGTTAAGCTGTCTTTTCATTTTCTGTTTTGAGCTTGGTCTTTGTCGAGCCTTTCCACCTGTTTTTTTTTTTGTTTTTTTTAAATCATTTTTTTTTTCTTGTCTAACGCCGTGGCAAAAGGTCATGGTATTTGAATCACAGCTCAGGTCCTAATAAACAAACATAACAAGCTAGGATCAAACAAGTGGATGAAACGGGGAATAGCGTGATTGATTCCTGCAACGTCCTCAAGATGTAAAAAGCCCCATTCACCTCCGCTAATCATGTTTTGCCAAGCAGCCACAAGATTTTGTGAGAGGCTGGTCAAATCGACCTCCGTCCAATTCACAAACAGGGGTTATCGCATGCCATTTACTGAGTGCTTTTAGGACCTGGCCAAGATGTTTGCTTTTAAAAATTGGGGTCACAAGGAGTGCGGCTCCACGGCAATCTTGTGTGTGTTTGTTTAGGTTTTTTTTTTTTTTTTTTTTACTTGCATTCTATTAGAGGCTGTGTAGAGGCTGAATGCTGAGCGGTAGGTGAGCATTGTGAAGTTCAAACAAAACGTCAGAGGACAAATGCTCTCACAGGTGTGTGTGTGTGTTCCTGCTGGATGAAGACACAAAAGCCAGACGACTTGTCAGTGAAGGGAGCATCTCCAGCGCGCCGAGCGAGCTGTGTGACTCAAGCTACCTGCGGAGGGGAACGCTGCAGACGGCTTTGGCGGCGCGCGCGTCATGCTCCCCTCATATCGATTGCAGGATTAACGGTGTTTAGTTTTGATTCGAGCCACCGTGGAGGAGTATGCAGCTAATCACTTAGCGTCAGGGCATTAGTGGGTTCGATCACAGCAAGCGGCTGACGAGCTTCTCCGGGGAATTCTCTGCAACCAATGGCCTGGCTCGTTCATCCCCCCCCGCCCACCTGCCCTCCTTTAGCCTGCATTATTTGCAAGACGGGAAGAAGAGAAAAGCCCATCCATCTGTCTCCTGGTCTTGTGAAGGGAATGCCTCAGGGGCATGTCTCGCACTGTCAACACATGGACCGCATTCACAAAGAAGGGGTCAGTGTTGTATTTCTATCAGTGAGAGCATTGGCAGTGGTGGTGGGGGGAGGCAGTGGGGATGACATGTAGGTGGCACCTCATCGCAGCTGTTAGGAGGTAGATGCACCTTTAATACCTCCATCGCTCCTGGTGAAAAAGCGTTCCTCCCACACCCCGGAGCACGGCGGAGGGCTTGAGATGTCATTAACCCACGACGGTGGATGCAGCGAGGCCAGGGTGACTGATGGCAAGATGCACTCATTCTTTTGTAGCTCTGATGTCACGCAGGTCACCAGCGTGGCGAAGTCACACAAAATGGCGACACGCACAGCCGTCCTCCAGACGATAACACTGAATCTGTCATGTAGCACGACATTTTCTCTCTTTGTTTTCCTTGTTTTTTTTTTGTTTTTGTTTTTTTTCCTTAACATGTATTCGTGTTTAGTGTAGCATCACAGCATGGGAAAGGATGGCTTTGTGCGACACAATAAATAAAACGATTTGCCTGTACCGTCATCAGAGCATTTAGGTCAGCAGGAAACCTCGGAGCAGCCATGATGTGCCGCAAAAGCCGCAGTGTCTGGGATTTAAAGGTCAATGGGGATATAAGCTGCAAAGAGACTGAATATGTAGGTGAGGACAAGCCTCTCCAATTCCCCAGAGTCCTTGTTAGCTGTCATTGTGTTGCCCGCATATTTTTTTTATCCACATTACTGAACACATTTATTGGGGTAACGTACAGATCCCAAGTTAGAGCACGAAATTCTTTTTTTTTCGTCCATAGTGTAATCGCAGCTACACTTTTCAGTTTAACTCCTGTGTCATTTTTATCCTCTGTTGATATCAGTCAAAGTCGGTCTTTCTTTCTGTTTTTCTTTCCTCTCGTTCTTACTTTCTTTCTTTAAGTAGAAAAGCCCCTGCGTGTGCTTGCTTGCTGAAGGAATTGGTGGAGAAGGTAATCTCTGGACGGCTTTAAAGTGGAATCTAAAATGAGTTTTAAAATGCTGTCTCTAAAATGTTGCAATTTTCCCACAATTTACTCGACAATATGGCTGTTCTCACAAAATTCCACATAGTAAGCTAACTAAAATACTTGCAAAATCATTCAAGTTGTTTATGTTAAAGAAGATGGTTTTTGTAGACACACTTAATGTTTACTGGCTGATTTGTATGCCCAAGCCAACTCTGTTCCACCACAGCATTAGCAGGCCTAAAATATACATCAGTGGAAATCATCATTGTGCCACAAAGTCTGACTCGGCGGCAGGAGTGACATACACAATGCAAGCCCAGTTTTAGAGAGGACTCTCCCTTTTGCATCCCTGCACAGCGACACCGGCAAGCTATTCAGATTCAGAATGACATGGTTTGGCATTTAAAGTTGAAATTGGACCAACAGTATCATTTTACCCCTCACTGTTGTGACAGTACCAAACTCATGCATATTTATCAAGTCCTAATAGACTAATGTGTTCCCATCTCTCTGGCCCCTGTAAATGATCTCCTCTGAGTGCATCTGGGCCGTTGCTGCACATTCCTGGTTGACAACACTCATGAATATGCATCGCTGTAGTGTTAGCATGTTTCCTCTGGTCTCCCTAGCTTCTTGCTGTCATCCAGAGCCCTCATAAAGATAATTACAAGCTAGCAGTGAATCCAGTCAGTCTTGGCCCCGTTTGCATGGCATTTACAGCATCTTTACCATGCATTTATCAATGTAATAATAATATAGCGCTGTTGTCAGACAATAAGTACAGTACCGGCCAAAAGTTTGGACACACCTTCTCATTCAATGCGTTTTCTTTATTTTCATGACTATTTACATTGTAGATTCTCACTGAAGGCATCAAAACTATGAATGAACACATGTGGAGTTATGCACTTAACAAAAAAAGCTGAAATAACTGAAAACATGTTTTATATTCTAGTTTCTTCAAAATAGCCACCCTTTGCTCTGATTACTGCTTTGCACACTCTTGGCATTCTCTCCATGAGCTTCAAGAGGTAGTCACCTGAAATGGTTTTCACTTCACAGGTGTGCCTTATCAGGGTTAATTCCCAGAGGTGTTTAGCACTTGTTGGCCCCTTTGCCT